>CAUYQG010110581.1:0-15513 GCA_963574415.1 Tarsius wallacei | reverse complement strand
TCTGGCTAGGGATCCATCAATCTTGTTTATCCTTTCAAAGAACCAGCTTTTTGTTTCATTATTTTTGCTATTATATTTTTGTCTTCTATGTCCTAAATTTGGGCTTTTATTTTGGTGATCTGGATTCTTCTGCTGAAGTTAGGGTTTTGGTGGTCTTGGTTTTCCAGCTTCCTCAGGTGATTTTTTAGGCTACTAACTTGTAATCTTTCCATTTTCTTCATGTGTATTCACAGAAATATGAATCCCCCTATTTGTACTGCTTTCATGGCATCACAGAGATTTTGGTAAGATGTTTCTTCATTTTCATTTGTTTCTAGGAATCTTTAAATTCTGTTTTGATTTCCATGTTGACCCAGTAGTTGTTCAGCATCATGCTGTTTAGTGCCATGTCTTTGTGGGTTTGGGAGGAACTTTCTTGGTGTTTACATTTATTTTTATTCCACTGTGGTCTGAGAAGGTGCATGGCAGTATTCCAATCTTATGGAATTTATTTATGCTTGATTTATGGCTGAGAATGTGGTCGATCTTAGAATATGTTTCATGTGGTGATGAGTAGAGTATATAGTCCATGATTGTTGGATGGAGTGTTCTGTAGGTATCTGTTAAGTCCATTTGGTCAAGCATCATGCTGAGGTTCCAGCTCTCCTTATTGATTTATTTGCCTCAATGATCTGTCTTGGGTTGTTAATGGGTTGTTTAAGTCCCCATCTATGATAGTGTTAGAGTCAATATCTTTTTTTAGTTTACCTAGAAGCTGCTTTATGATAACTGGTGCTCCTATGTTGGGTGCATATATATTTAGGATGGATATTTCTTGTTGATGGATTGAACCTTTCATCATTATGTAGTGACCTTCCATATCTTTTTAAATTTTTAATAGCTTGAATGGTATTTTGTCTGATATTAAGATTGTAACTCCTGCTTTCTTTTGTGAACCATTCGCCTGAAAAATTGTTTTCCATCCTCTTACTTTGAGGCTTTGATTGTACTTTCTGGTGAGATGAGTCTTCTGGAGACAGCATATTGTGGCATCATGTTTTTTTTAATCCAGTTTGTCATCCTATGTCCTTTCAGTGATGCTTTTAGTCCATTCACATTCAGGCTAATTATTGAGATGTGAGAGGTTCTTATAGAGTTTGTTGTTGTGGTTGTTTAATTGTTTCTTGTCTTTCTTTTGATTTTGGGTTGATTTATCTGTGTTTCAATCTTTTCCCTGCATTCTTGGGAAGCGCGTAGTTGTTCTTTTTTTTTTTTTTTCCTTTCCCTTGTGCTTTTAGTACTTTCTTAAGTGTTCTTGTAGAGTTGGTCTGGAGGTGGCATAAACTCTTAGGGATTGAATGTTTGGAAAGGATTTTTAATTCTCCATCACTGATGAAGCTTAGTTTAGTAGGAAGTTCTTGGTTGAAATTGTTTACCTTTGAGAACTTCAAAAATTAGACTCCAGTCTCTTCTAGCCTGTAGTTTTCTGTAGCTAACTCTGCTACTATTCTAATAGGTCTTCCCCAGTCGGTAGTCTAAACTTTCTCTCTTGCTGCCTTTAGAACTTTTCTTTTGTTCTTACTTTTTGTAAGTGAATTACTGTGTCTAGAAGTTGGTCTTCTCATTTGATGCCTTACAGGGGTTCTCTGAATCGCTTGTGTTTGAATGGTCACATCTCTGATGAGATGAGGGAAGTTTTCTTGCATACTTTCATGGAATGTTTGTCTCAGGGTGAACTCTGGCTCTCTGTCTGCCTCAGGGATTCCAATTAATCTTATGTTTGGTCTCTTGATAGAATAACTCATCTCTTAGAGGTTTTGTTCTGTCTTTTCAAGTGTCATTTCTATGTGTTTAACAGTTTGAGTTAGTTTCATATTTTGGTCCTCAAACTCTGAGATTCTTTCTTCTACTTGGTTGATTCTGTTTTTCATGCTTATCAGTTTGTTATTTATTTCATTCACTGCATTCTTTATTGTCTTCAACTCAGTTATCAATTTCTTTATTCCTTCCTCTTTTCTCTCCTCATTTCTATTTATTCTCTCTGTTAATATCTTGATATTTGGGCTTGTGACTTGAGACCAGTCATTCTGGGGGCTCTTCATTGTTTGAGTTTCAAAGTCTATATTCTCAGGTGCTGTCTTCCTAGGGGCCTGTATGGGACCAGTGTTCTTCTGTTGCTTCATCTTCATTTATGAAGGTTTTCCTCCCCTTCCCCCTCCTTGTTTAATTCTGTTGTTCAGGTTTGGAGAGATAGTTTTTACTTCTATTTGCTCAATCCCCTATTCTTCCTCTTGTAGATCCTCTGGACTTGTTCAGTTTTGAGCTGGACTGGGGTTGGATGGCTGTGCTTTTTGTAATTTTGAGATTGGATTAATGGGAGAACTGTGGTTCAGAAGCTATCTGCAGATCCCAGTATCCACCTTACAACTTTTCTTCTCTTTTTGAGATTATCTCATGTGAAGCATTTATAGTTCAGTCTACTTAAAGGTTTTCTCACTGAAGCCCAAAAGAAAAATATACTATATCTTTCTCTTTAAGCATTACCAGACATCTTCTCTTCTGCATCTGTATTAGATGCAGATAAAGCATTCGACAAAATCCAGCATCCCTTTTTGATTAAAAAAAACTCTTGGCAAAGAAGGAATATTCCTTAAAACAGTAAGAGCCATCTATGATAAACCTACAGCCAATATCTTTCTCAATGATCAGAAACTGGAAGTATTCTCCAAAGAATGGGAAGTAGACAAGGATGTCCACTCTCACCCCTCCTGTTCAACATAGTATTGGAATTCCTAGTCAGAGCAATCAGGCAAGAGAAGAAATCAAGGATATCCAAATAGAAAGAGAGGAATTCAAACTATCCCAGTTCACAGATGATATGATCCTATATCTTGAAAACCCTAGGGAATCTGTACAAGCTTCCTTGCACTGATAATCAACTTTGGTACAGTCTCAGGTACAAAATCAATGAGCGAAAAGACAGTTGCATGTCTATACACTAGCAAGAAGCAGACAGAGTGCCAAATAAAAATCACATCCCATTCACAATAGCCACAAACACACAAAGAAATACCTTGTCATCCACCTAGACAGATAAGTGAAAGATCTTTACAATGAGAACTACCAAATGCTGCTTAAAGAAATCAGGGATGACACAAACAAATGAAAAAACATTCCATGCTCTTAAATCGGAAGAATTGATATTGTCAAGATGTCCATCCTACCCAAGGCAATCTACAGATTCAATACAATACCTATCAAATTGCCAACATTATTTTGTTCAGATCTGAAAATGACGATACAGAAATTCATATGGAAACAAAAAGGGGCATGAATAGCCAAAACAATCCTCAGCAAAAGGAATAAAGCAGGAGGTATCAAACTTCCAGACTTTTAAGCATTGCTATAAAACTACAATAACCAAAATAGTCTGGTACTGGTACAAGAATAGACACATAGGCCAATGGAAAAGGACAGAGATAATAGAAGCAAAAACTCAATCTCTCAACCTACTCATCTTTGACAAAGCCACCCATAAAACCACCAGGAAAAGGAAACCATATTTAGCAAATGGTGCTGAGAAAACTGCCCATCAAAAGTGAACTGAATAAAGAAAATGTGGTACATATACATGAAGAATTATATAGCCATAAAGAAGAACAAAAAATCATGGAATTCACAGCAAATTGGATAGAGTTGGAGAACTTCATAGTTAGTGATATATTGCAGAAACAACTGAATACTGAATGTTCTCACTCATAAGTGGAATTGAACATTAATCACATTAGCATAGGGAAAGGATCAGCAGTTGATGGACAGTACTGTGGGGAAGTGGGGGAGGAAGAAAAGGGGGCATATAGCATCACTAAGGATACCTGGTCCTAAACCAGGGAAAGTAAGGGCCAGTTACAGGTCTAAACATTACCTGTGCACAGCCTGCTTATGTAGCTAATCCTGACTTGTACCCCACATATCTATAATTTTTTTAAAATGATCAAAAAATTATCAAACATTTTCTCCTCACAAGATACTCTACTCTTCTTTTGTGTTAAGAATTGGGGGAAAGGAAACACCCTTTGGATTGAGAATAGCTGATTTTTTTCTCTCACTGTTCTCTTAGTATTCATGGACATTTGCATTAGAGTCATTTTTCTCTTATATTCAAAGAACAGTAATTGCACCAACGTTCCTGAATCTTACTGCATCCAAAGTATGAGAGTAGCAACCATTTAAGAACATTTGCTGTGTATGTATATTATCTGGTTTAATGCTTGCAGTTTCATGAAGTGACGATTACTGCCATTCTAATTTGACACGATAAAATTGTGGCTAATAAAAGTAAAATAAAACTAGACTAATGTTACATAGGTAGTAGGTAACAAAATTTGGGATCTAAATTTCTGTCTGTTATTAAAATCTTTGTTTTCTTCAGTTATGCTATTCAGCCTCCTCATCAAAGATGAAATCCCTAAGAAAGTTTATTCTCCTAGCGAGCCATAAAATAATAAAAATTGGTGAACCAAATGTCAACCTCTTCATTAAGACAGGAAATACCTACAATATAAAGATGATAAATAAGTTGTCTTTTTTTTTTTACAACATCAGTGTTCCATGAGAAAACTAAACTCATCAATCTTCTTCCCACCTAATCTTTTCAACATTAATCATTTTCTAAAGTAAATTAGAAACTGGGAATTAATTTAACAAGTTTTTTTTCTTAATGGCATGAGCTTCATAACATTGTCGTTTCCAAGCCAAATTGCCATTTAAGTTATCAAAGGATGTGAATTGCAGCCTTCTATGGAACTCAGAACTAAATATAGAATTTAATAATTAAAATTTCTCACTGAAGTGGACACTTTACATTCTCAAGAAATAATTATGTGTTTTAACATAGCCAGAAGCCTCATTTCCTTAGCAATGTAAGAATGTTTGTTTCTTGTCATGTGTTACCTGATCCACAAAATGCATGCTGCCAGGGTAAAATATGGCTTGTATACATTTTTAAATATGCAATTATAATTTTCAATGAGCCATGTACAAGAGATACATTGATTCATGTCATCTGCATAAAATGTCAGTCAAATTGGCAGCTAGTTTACCCTTTTGCTGTCCTTGAAGCAGAGCACAAAATGCTAAATCCCACACTGTCATTAGTAATGCCAATCAGAATAAGAAGAATCAGTCACTGACTTTTAACTAAAAGAATGAAAAATTGAATGACTCCCGATTTGTCATATTATTTCACAGAGTAATGATACCATTAATAAATCATATCAGTCCTATGAAAGGACCAGAATTCCCACCATAATATTTATGGGCAAATTGTTATATTTAAGGAGGAAGATTAAATCAAAATGTTTGGATACTTAAAGTAAATTAGTACTTGAAAGGATTAAATAGTTTAAAGTATTTTTTCCAGTCAACCTACATTATTTTGTGTATTTGTTTGTTTGTTTTAATAGCTACCCTAGGCATGATGCTAAAGGGATGTTAGAACCGTTAAAAAAAAATTTAGGGTTGTCTCTATGCTAAAGGATGAGTAATTTACGAAGTTTACAGAAGAGGTTGAATTATGATGATAAGAGATTTTAATATATGAGGAATGGTTGAGGAAATTGGATTTATTTAGCCTCATGAAAATTCAGCAGAGGACATGCTAGATGCTTTCATTTACTTGAAACTGTCATATGGAAGTGGATTAATAAGCAAAGGTAAATGGGTAAAATACACAGGAGGCAGATTTTAGTTCATTATAAGGGAAGACTGTAAACATTAGGGTTGTGCATTACTATCAATCTGAATATCATTGAAAATTTTCAAACACAGTTTGAGGCTGAGAATATCATAGGGGAAAAAGTGTTTCACATAAGAATAAAACTAGGTAGATGGCCAGTGATGTTTCTTTATTCTAAAAGTTGCCATTCTAGAGATAAGAAAATAAAGACATGAAATTACTCAAGAAT
The DNA here is from genome assembly GCA_963574415.1 of Tarsius wallacei. Lineage (NCBI taxonomy): Eukaryota > Metazoa > Chordata > Mammalia > Primates > Tarsiidae > Tarsius > Tarsius wallacei. The sequence continues at coordinate 9,568 of CAUYQG010110581.1, read as the reverse complement.
AATTTTAAAATAAAATAACTAGCAAATATAAAACAGAATAATTCAAATTCAGTATAAAATATTGTCATAGGTTGGGTTTCTTCAGAAGCTGGTTCTACAACTGAGTATAATTTGCTCGATGCTTATTAAAGACTTCCCTTGAGGATAATCCTTGTGTAAAAAAAGAAAAAGAAATAGTATTGAGTAGACAGAGAAGTCAAGCTGTGTTGCAGGATGAATGACAGCCTCAGCCTATTTCAGTAGTTGCTCTGGAGCTGAAATAGTCTTTCAGGTTGTCCTGAGTTGGGTCAAGATAGCCTGGCCTTTAACCAGTTATTCACTGGACATCAGCTATCCCAGGAAGAGATGCAACCTTGGGCAAAATGATTCTCTGCAGCTGAAGCAGACCCTAGAATAGCTGACAGATGAAGCCTGAATGAACCAATCTTCATGTTTCTTCCTCTTCTGTCAGCAAGTTGTGTGGTATTTAAGGGAGAGACACTATGCAACAGTGGTGGATTATGTGGGTTCTTGAGCTAGCTGATAGACTTGTACTCAATTCTTGGTTATACTTTCACCTTAAAATGGATTGTTGTGGCTACAACTGACTTTATGGCTTGGTGAGCCTGACAAGAAATAAGCTAATGATGTGGGGCCATAAGTTCACTTGATAACCTAGGGTTAGTTACTTCATCTCTACAGGGCTTTGTAGCATTCCAGGAACTGTTTTTCAAAAGACATTGAAATCTCTGCTGCAGATAGCATGGCCTTGCCCTAGGAGTCTGTGCTATGAACACCTCACTAGGACTTGTCATGTGTTCCACATTGTGTTTATTGCCACTCTGATACTTATAATGTCATAGAGTTCACCGGGTTATATGCTCCAAGTGGAACAAGTTCCAAAGACATTTTAGGCCTTCATGTACCAATACAACCCAGACTCTCTATCCATCATTCATAAAATATTTGGCTATTTACCTTTCCCTAGAGCACAATTTTCCTAGTATATAGTTGACTCTTCTTTGTTAATTCAATCTGAAACTTCTGTCTTTTAATTGGTGTGCTTAGGCCACTTTCATTTATGTGACTCTGACTTTATGTCTTTATTTAGTTTTTGTTAGTGATGGTTATACAGATTACAACATACACATCTAGTTTTTCAGTCTACTTAAAGTTAATATTTCACCTATTCCCATAAAATATAGAATATTTACAACCATGTAGGTCTCTTTACCCTAACTTTTTAATTTTGTGGTTGTCATAAAAGAAGGAAAGGAGAGTAAGGAGAGAGAATATAACATGAACAATAAAGTAAGAAACTAAAGAAGAAAGGCTAAGCAAAAGAGAGAAGTGAAAAAAGTTTCTTAATATTTGTAACTTCTTTTAACAGGAAGACACATCTTATTTTTAGTTTGTTTTAACATACTGAAGTATTGAATCAAATTTAAAGCTTTTGTTTCCATTTCTTCTAGTAAATGTAACAATAGCCTGCACTAAATGTGCTTCTTATTTCATTCACCACTATACCTCTTTTGTAATTTTGGGCATGACTAAGAAAGGCTTGGAGGCCAAAAATGACAAGAAGCATGCTTTAGAGAACATATGTATGAGGAGGACACCCAAAAACCAGAATTTATTTGTAAAAAATATTATATTTACTCTTGCATATTTTAAAATTTGATCACCTTTAAAGCACCATTCAATTGATGTAATACGCCTGTTGAGACACTTTTTCCTCTGCTTAGAAGTTTTTGAACTCATCAATTTTGATGCCTTTTAGTGCTACTGTTTTTGTTTCATCTCTTCCATTTGGCAAAATGTTTCCCTTCAAAAAAATTTTTTTTTAATCTAGGGCAATAACAACAACAAAAAGTCACTTGGGGTGAGATCAGGTGAATAGGAATGGTAGGGCATGGAGTCTTTCCATTTTTGGTGAAAAACTACTGAACACCCAGCACCCAGGTGGTGTGGGCAGGTGCATTGTCATGGTGGAAGAACCAGCCATCTGTTAGCCATAACTTGGGATATTTCTTCTGCAAATTGTCTCTCACATTAATGCTAGCTGGTACACTGATGCCAATGGGTTCCTAGAACACTTAAGGAGCCTGCCCTCCAAAAGATAATTCTGTTTTTTTATAGTCCATCTCTCATATAGTTAAGATCAGAAAAACTCATTGAAATTGTATGAACCCATCAGACAATTTTATAATGTTTGATTTCCACAGTCACACATGTTTTAAAAGAACTTAATAAAAAGTGCTATTTTATTTACATGTTTACTATTTTTGTTTTTCTTCATTCTGAAATTCCAAGGTTTTTTTTTTGTTTAATTATCCTTTTTGTCTAGAACATTCTCCTTTCAGGGAAGAGCTGCTGGAGATAAGTTCTTTTCATTTTATTTCATCATAAAATATCCTTATTTCTCCTTCATTCCTAAAGGCTATTTTCTCTGGGTAGAAAATTCTAGGTAGTCAAGTTTTTTAAATTTTTTTTTTTCCTCTCAGCACTTTATTGTTCTGCTGTTTTCTGGCCTCATGATTTATGATGAGAAATCCAGTGCATTCAAATTGGAGTTCTCCTATATGTAATGTATTGCTTTCCTCTGGCTTAAAGACTTTTTTATATTTAATTTTTAGTGGTATGATTATGAAGAATTAAAATTTTTTTCTTTGAATTTATTCTGTTTAGGTTTTGCCAAATGTCTTATATTAAGCAGATATTCAATTATATTTTTCACAAAGTTTTGGAAATTTTAAACCATTGTTTCTTAAAATAATTTTTTTGTACAGATTCTCTTCTCTCTCTGGGACTTCACTGACATGAATATTAATTTTTAAACATTATCCCACCAGCCTCTGAGACTTTTAATCTAATATGTTTTCCTCTTTTTATCCAGATTGGTAAATTTCTATTGGTCTATCTTTAAGTTGATTGTTTTTGTCTGTTACAGCAAATTAGAAGTGAATTCATGTGGTTTTAAAATTTCTCTATTATATTTTTTTCAGTTCTATAATTTCCATTCATTACTTTTTTATATTTTCTATGTCTTTATTGAAAACTTCTATCTTCTCATTTGCTTCAAGAGTTTTGCCCCTACTTCCTGGAGCATGGTTATAATTTCACTTTAAAGTGTGATAATCCCAGCATCTGGATCATCTCAGGACTAGCATCTGTGAGTTTTTCAGCATCCTTGAGTTTTGTTGAGATTTAGCTGTCTTTTTGTATGTCATGTAATTTTTCATTGTATTCAGAACTTTATGAATGTTATGTGATTAAGCTTTTGTTATATTTCTCAGAGAATGTTGACATTTTTGTTTTAGCAGCAGCAACCAACTTCTTTGGATTCAGGTCTAAGTATTTTTTTTTTTTTTTTGAGTTGGAGTCTCACTCTGTCACCCAGACTGGAGTGCGGTGGCTGCTCCCGGTCACTGCAGCCTCAACCTGCTGGGCTCCGGCAATCCTTCTGCCTCAGCCTTCCAAGTAGCTGGAACTACAGGCGCGTGCTACCACGCCCGGCTAATTTTTTGATTTATTGTAGAGATGAGGTCTTGCCAAGTTGCCCAGGGGGGTCTCGAACCCATGGGTTTAGGCAATCCACTCACCTCAGCCTCCCAAAGCGCGGGATTACAGGCTGAGCCACCGAGCCCAGCTAGGTCTAAGTCTTAATCTATCTTCCATACGCTGTAGTTTAGATGTCAGCTGAATTTTCAAAACTGATGCAGTGCTATTTGTGCCAGTCTAAGATCTGGTCAGTGGATTAAACCATAGTATGAAAGCATACCACAGGTCAGTGCCATGCATATGCAATTCAGGCGGTTAGCCTGGGACCTTATACACAGATTTGGATCCTCCCTCTCTATAAAATTCCTTAAACTCTCTGTATCCAGGAGATCCTTTATCCTCATCTTTTGTCTGTTAAACTAGAATTTTAGTGTCCCATACTGTCACACACTTTCCACAACTGGGTCTTCATTAGCAGCAATATTAGTGAGGGAAAAAGGGAGAGAGAAATAACTGGATTTCCTCCAGATTCTCTGGACCACAGGGACTTCTTTTTAGTGTTCTTTTGGTCAAAGAAAAGAATTTTATGTCATAGTTTTAAGTTGATATATGGCCACCATGTTACCATTACTATGTATGTGTGGCTGCATGAATGGGGCTTGCATAGGGCTTGGGCTGCTGGAATTATTTTTTTATTATTTATTTATTTATTGTATAGATGAGTTGTCTGGGCTAAGTTGTCTGGGCTCGTCTCAAACCCGTGGGCTCAGACAATTAACTCACCTAGGCCCCCCAAAGTACTGGGATTACAGACTGAGTCACCGAGCCCAACCTTGGAATTATTTTTTAACTGGAATTTTCCCACAACTATTCTAGGACCTTTCTCTTCTGGCTAGAAACGGAAGAGAGACTTTATTTCGTGGACATTTATATCTGTTAACACTCATTGATTTGGAATACCCTAAAAGCTAAGGTAGAAGACAAGGAGAAAAACAAACAAATGGGAGACTCAAGACTGTATTAGTTATTCTTTGAGTTTTTATTTCCTTTTCAAATATGCTTCACAGTTCTCAATTGGTGGCTTTATGTGTTTTGTCCAGAGCTTTTGGTTGTAGTAAGTGAGAAAGAGAGGGTGGAGTGTGTTTACTTTATTAATTGGAAATTCAATTTCAAAAATTGAAGTTTGTAAAATTTAAGAAGTTATTGTGAATGTGACAAAAAAATATTGAGTATCACCAAGTCATTACAAGCCTGATAAATTAGGATTATGTCATTTAAGAAAACTAAAAAATAACAGCAAGGAAAATTCAATAGTATTTTACTTATTAGGCTATTTTTATTTGGTTGGTTTTGAATTATCCTGTAGTCTTAATTCTTCTCATGTACCACCTTTTTTTTTTACATAACAAGGACTTTAAATTTTCTGTTTGACAAATGGTCCATTTGACCCATTTATTAATAAATGCAATTGTTTGGCATTTCTAGTACAGAGTAAAAAGTTCTCTTAATTTTTCTGTATTATTTTTCTTTCTAAGTGAAATGACTCCTTAAATGTTAAGTATTTTAGTCTTGCTTGAGAATAAATTGCTTACCAGCAAAAATTGTTTTAACACCTATATTTCATTAAAAAATTATGCAGTGGCAACTATATGTTCTATACACAACTTGCAAATTTTAAAATGCATTATAATAAGAACACTGACCATAATACTATTCTTGGTAATGCACTAAATTAATTTTCATTAAAAGGGAACAACTTTACTTTTAATAATTATAATTATGTCATATAAATTTCTACCTCTTTAGAGTCCTATAAATATCTTCATCTTAATATTGAAATTAATTTTTAAAAATGTTCTCTTTTCTCCCTTTTACTGTCATTCTAAGCAAGTTATTTTACCTGCCTGTGCTTCAGCTTTTCTTTTATAAATTGGAATAGCCTCACCATTTCACATGATTGTTGCTAGGACTAAGTAAGGATAAAATGTCTATAAAATTAACAAGCATAGTAATTTATAGTTATTAATACTTAAAATGTGTTACCATTTCTCCATACAACCATATCTTTCCATTATTAAATCCACCCATTGTCAATAGATGGCATTTATGGCTACTCTTTGTGTCTACGACTAGCCAAGTATGGCCCATGTGGTCTCATCATTTAGGTACTCTTCTTAGTAGAATCCTCAGGTGTTCTACCTTTAAAATACTTTGGGTGAACAATATTACTGGCCCACTGTGTTAGTTTCTATTGTCCAGTTATTCAGTATAGTAGACAGACTATAATGGCAAGCTTTAGTATTAATGACATTATGAGGCTAAATAAAATGTCAAAGGGACAAGCAACTTACTTCTCAAGAATCCAAAGGGAATTCATGCATTTTGATATATTCTTCCTGAGACCCTACAGTTATGTCAAGAACTAGCCTCACATCTGGAAATCAAAAGGGGGAAAATACCTCTCTCCATGTTTGTAGAGAAGTCAGAAATCCCTGAATTACATTATAAACTAGATTGGAAATCCCTGAACTAGATAGGGATTTCATTTAATTTATCTTAGTCTTCTCTGCACATAGCAGAGTTTCTGACATTATAAGGTAGTAAATGTCTCTTATTCAATGAATGCATGAACCAATAATTGAAATATAGTTTTAATAGTGCTATGAAGGAAGTACGTAAAGTTTTTTTTTTTTTTAATCACAAATCACAAGGTAAACTCTTACCTATCAACAAGACCAAGTTCCTATATGTCTCTCCAGGAATGTTGCTCCACCTTTGTGTTTGTGCATGCTTTATTGCATTTATTCAAATATTCATTTAACAAATAATGTATTAGATTATTACTACCATATATTATAAGCAATTAGTTAGGTGTCTGTTATTCTCTTCTCCAATAAGTATTCTCCTACTACACGTTTCCAACCACCACCAACAGGGCGAGGACTGAGTCCAAGTCTTCTCTCTCTCTAACAGCTAACACAGAAAGTATATGTTAAATGAATTAAAATTTTGAGTTAAGTTTCATGGCTAAACTTTACTCTTCAGATAACATCATTTTAGGACACCCTGGGTCATTCTTCTAATCTAAACAGAGAAGCCAGAATCCCCATGCATTCCCATCACAACTTTCTGACAGTATAGGAATAAGAACAAAAATATCTTCTTTCCTGTTGCTATTTTCGTCTTGGCACCCCAAGATAGGAGGCAAACAGGCAAACAATAGGGTCCAATACTACTTTACTAACCTATTAGAAAGTAGTGTTTTAATTTTTTAAATTTATTTGAATATGTTTTAGGGTCACCATTTCTACAAACACAAACTACACCCTGATAAGAAAGAGTGAAATGCCTCTGCTACAATCAGGAACAGGAATTCAAAACCACTTGACTCCTCTCAGTTCCATGGCAATATATCTATGAAACCCTGTGGAACACAGTTTGAAAACCTTCCTTCCAATGAAATACTACTGCTTGTCATCAGCTGTGAAGAATGTCCTGTTGAATGGTGCCTCGAAAATTATTTTTCTTAGTGCCTCCCATTTTCTTTTTTGCAAAAATCTCATCAGAGCAACATGCTGTCTTGCACTCAACAAAAATCACAAATTCTGTTCGTTGTTTGTTACATTTTAGTTAAAATAGAGTCAGAGGCACGATACATAACAAGAAAATAATTAATGATTCTATCTATCTTGAAAGCAGCTGTATTCCTAGCAGTTCCCACAATGTCTCATGGAATGTGGGGAGGGGTAGACTATAGAAGATTTGCTTAAGCTTCTCTGCTTGATAATGTTTTCTGTAAGTATGTTTCAGTGAGATATTGTAAATCCGAGTCACATCTATTCTTTTCCTGTTTCTTTGTTTTAATCCACTTGGCTCAGAACTATCCCTTCTAAGCACTCTATAGAAATATATAAATACAGAGAAGGGACAAGTTAATCCCCATTGTCTAAGATGATGGTAGAAAATAAGTGAATTTGAAATAGAATTGTGGATTAAAATATATCACATATTTTAAAAGCATTTTGATCTTTTAATATCTCTGACCAACACTGGTTATAAGACCAGTGAAGTGATGTCCTCTGTAATTCACAATTTCATTTTCAGCAATTTCTTCTTTCTCTACTCACTCCTTTCTTGACTCCATTTTGGCCTCATTCCTAGGTCTGAGTTTTTTTCTGACTTACCACTCGTGTTCTGCTTTCCCGAGAATGGAGTGATATAAATGCAACTTCAAGTCAAGCCCCCAGGAGTACTTCCCTTTTCAATCACATTTCCACTCCTAACTTCTCCTATACAGACATTCTGTCTCTGACCATTGGGGTAGATGTGTACATTTTAATTCATCAAGCTATATCCGATGCTTTGTGCGCTTTGCTGTGTTATACTTAACAAGATGTTTATTAAAATGAAATTATAAAAAAACAAAAGTCCATCAAAAAAAAGCAATCAAAAACAATAAGGATTAGGAAAATGTGTTTATATATCTCACAGGGAACAAGATTTGGGAGGAAATAGTCTTTGTGGCTGAGTGGTACTGATAAGAATCACTCTGAGTGATTGAATAGATTATGCCTTATTTGGCAGGGAGTCATATGTGTTTTGCAAAGGGAGGGTGGAAAAAGAAGGCAAACAGCTAGGAAAGTATCAAGAGATGATGAGTTAACCTTTAGTTAAACTTGGCAATGCTACCTAGTACTTTCCTGATAAGAAGCTTCAATATTACTGTGATTCCAGGCTTTCCACCAAGCTTGGATTTCCCTTCCTAGGTCTGTAACTGCCTAACTGGCATCCCCCGGCAACAGAATAAAGACTGTTCCACCCCAGTGCCTTCTCAAGAATCAGCTTGATTCAATGTCAGTTTTTTTAGACATGACCCCACTTCTTGTGCTCTCCTGAACACCTATCTTGTATTGACCCTAATATGCCTAAATCAGCAAACTTTATAGTCATGTCAAATGTTTTCACACAAATGTTTCTGTTCTCCAGTGTTGAGGGAGGCGATAAAACATATTCAGCACTGTTATTTAAAGTTCATCTTGGCCTAACTCCCTGGTAGACTGTAGTGAGAAAATACTGAGCATGGAAAGGTTACTGGCAATTTTTGTGGATCAAGAAAGCTCATTTAAGTAATAAATCTGGAGGAGAAGAGTAAAAATTGTCTATAGATAAGTTATATCAGGACAAGATAATGTACTGAATAACCCTAGTCTACATAAACTGTGCTATCCTGGATCAAATTTTAATTCTTTTTTTCATTAGGATATTCTGCAAGTATTATGAGTCACAATTTCCTAAATATTGCTTTGTTTGTTTGCGAATTTATCTATTACTCACACAAAAGGAATACAGAGCTTGAGCAAAGAGAAAGTGAAACCATATTATAAGGCTACATTTGGCCAGGCTCGGTGGCTCAGCCTGTAATCCCACGCTTTGGGAGGCCGAGGTGAGTGAATTACCTGAGTCCGTGGGTTGGAGGCCCGCCTGGACAACTGGGCGAGACCTCATCTCTACAATAAATCAAAAACTAGCTGGGCGTGGTAGTGCCCGGCTAAAGTTCCAGCTACTTGGAAGGCTGAGCGGAAGGATCGCCGGAGCCCAGCAGGTCGAAGCTGTGGTGGCCAGGAGCGTGCCACTACACTCCAGTCTTGGCGACAGTGAGACTCCAACTCAAAAATAAAATAAAAAATAAGGCTACATTTGAATTTATTTTGTTTCATACTATGGATAGGTGAACTATAGAAGTTATTTGCAGTGTCCTGTGTATCTTTTAAGTCCAAAAAAGGACTTTTTTTTTTTTTTTGAATTGGAGTCTCACTCTGTCACCCAGACTGGAGTGCAGTGGCTGCCCCCGGCCACCGTGGCCTCGACAAGTACCCGGAATTACAGGCATGCGCTACCATGTCCGGCTGATTTTTTAAATTTATTGTAGAGATGAGGTCTTGCCAAGTTGCCCAGGTGGGTCTCAAACCCACGGGCTCAGGCAATCCGCTCACCTCAGCCTCCCAAAGCGCAGAATTACTGGCTGAACCTCCGAGCCCGGCTAAAAAAGGACTTTTTAAATGCCAAAATATTGAGACCACCAGTTGTA
>CAUYQG010110579.1:0-18982 GCA_963574415.1 Tarsius wallacei | reverse complement strand
GGTGCACGCTACCACGCCCGGCTAATTTTTTGATTTATTGTAGAGATGAGGTCTCACCAAGTTGCCCAGGCGGGTCTCGAACCCGCGGGCTCAGGCAATCCACTCACCTCAGCTTCCCAAGGCACGGGATTACAGGCTGAGGTGGAAGGATCGCCGGAGCCCAGCAGGTCGAGGCTGCGGTGGCCGGGAGCGGCCACTGCACTCCAGTCTGGGTGACAGAGTGAGACTCCAACTCAAAAAAAAAAAAACAAAACACAACACTTTCTTTTGTTCAGAAATTATAAAACTCCCAGATCACTTACAAAAACAAACTACCTACCTACACACACACACACACACACACACACACACACACATACACACACACACACACACAGACACACAGACACAGAGGCAGGCATACCCAGAATTACAAAAGAAACTTTAGAGGAAAACAACTTTTGCTAGCTACCTGAATGTATACCTACATTCTCAGCGGTTATTCCCACTTTTCTGTTTCCCCTTCTGTTACTCTGAATCAAGTACTTCCATAAAAGGTCATTCCACTGGTGTTCTATATCCTTTCATCGTTTCCTTGTTGTAGCATCATCAACCTCTTTTGCTCTCTGTTAGATCACACCCATAATTATGCTGTCATGCTCTGGTATCTTCCAGTTAATTAAAAAGAAAGACACCATCATTCCTACCCCAACAGACCCAATCCACAGACCCATTTTCTGTTTCCCCTCACTCTAAAAGCTTCAAAGGATTTAAAGTCTCTAGCTCCGCTTTCTCCTCTCATCTCTTTAGCCTCCTCCAAACAGACTTCTGTTCCTTTATTCAAACTATTGTGAAAGTCACCAAAGACCAACTTTCTGTCCTCCTCTCACTAATCCCCTGAGACCATTAGGCAAGTTCACCACTCTCCCTCCTCAATAATGAAATCATCTCATTTATTTATTTCTGTCTTTTCTGACCAGAATGTAAGCTGAATGAAAACAAACTCCAATAAAAATATTAACTAAAACTGTCTGGCAAATGGTAGTAGGCATATGATATTTGCTGAATGATCTTGCTAATCTAGGAATCAGGCTAGTTCTCAGCTCAGAAAGGTAATGCAAAGATTGATAATGAAAGCAAACCCCAACATAAGGAAAAACACGGATTCCAATGAAACACTCTGTTCAAATGGAACCTGATAGGCAATTTCCTTTTCCCACACCTTTATATTTCAAATACCATAAAGTCTCTACAGTAACTGCCATAATATAAAGTGCATTTGAAGAGAGACAATGCAGAGAAACATACCTATTTATACACACAACAGAAAGTCTGTTCAAACACAGCAATACATACATTCATAGCATGGGGAGGAGACTGGTATGAACTCTTGCCCATCCTAGTGTCTACCCTCCACATGTGCTGGCTTCTAAGGTCAGAAAAGTGTCCAAGACATCTGCATTTTACTTTTTGGTCTCTGCCACATGGAAAGGTGGAAAGGCACTGAGCTACTTCTTCAACTGCCTAGCTCCTACTTGGTTTTCAGGTTTCCAGGTTGCATCTCTCCTGAGCTCCCACAACTCCTGGGCCTCCCTACCTCAAGGCTAATCCAGCTGTATTTCTAGGGTTGTCTATGGTGACAGGCTCTGGGCCCTAATAAGGCACGAGACTGTTCTTGGTAACAGCAGTATCCTCGGTCCACTGGCACAAACAAGGTGCCTGAGTATTTGTTGATTGCCTGAATGAAGGCAAAGTCTTGCTATGCAGAGGGCAGAAACTGGGATGGTCAAGAGTTTATACTAGTCTCCTTCCCATGCTATGAGTGTATGTATCGTTTCCTTGGTGTAGCATCAAGTTGCACACCATGCCCTCCCGGAGTGCCTAGAACACCACGGTCTGTGGTCTAACCCTGCAGAGAGCAAGCTGGGACCCAGAGGCCTGGCTTCCCCTGAACAGTTTTTCTCCAAAACGTGGACACCCCACCTAGCTCACGGTAACAGAGAGCCTGACATTTTGAGATCTACACCAGCCTTGAAAGAAGGGCTGAGTGAATCCTTGGCTGGCCAGCATGTTAGTGGGCCGAGTTCAGATGGGGGGACTCTCTCTATGCGAGTGCGAGGACCACTCTTCTTTCCGAGAGAATTATCTTTCTTTCGAGGATGCAGCCTGGTGTAGTCTTCCCGAAATTCTAAGGGTCAATAGGGCCCCCTTACTCTTAGGAATGATCGGAGGGTGATGCTCCGGGGTTCCCGCCACACAGCAATACTCGGAAGCTCGCCGCGGCCGCTCTCACCTGCGGCCAGAGGAGGAGCTGCGGTCGCCGCCGCCGCCCGCGCCCCGGCCCACCCTGCCAGCTCAGCGCCAGCGCCAGCGTCGCAGGCCCCGGGGCCCAGCCCTCCGCCGGGCCGCCTGCCTACCCAGCACTCTAGGCCGAGGTCGCTCGCCCGCTAGCCCCGCAGCAGCCACGCAGTCCCACTACCCCGAGCCCGCCAGCTGCTCTCTGGCCGCAAGAGCGTCTCGCTAAGTAGGCGCTGCGGGACAGCCCCGCTGCCGGGGTCCTCGCAGAGAAAGGCCGTCGTTATGGAAACGTAGCACGCGCCAGCGGCCGTTAAGCCACACGGGCACTGTCGAGGACAGCTTGCCGGCCCGGGGCCGCGGTTCCCGGCACCCAACGGCACTGACGACGAACCCTTCACGAGCGCGCGATGCCTCGGCCCAGTCGCCGCCGGTACCGCCTCAGACCTTGCGGGCAGCCCGCCGGGCAACAGCCAGCCGCGGACGCGCACGTCGCCTAGCGCAGGCGCGGGGCGGGGCCGCGGGCTGTCCCTGTGCACCGGAGACTTCCGCTTCCGGAGCCGCGACCATCGCACTCCGGAGCTTGGCCGACCGGCCGAGCGACGCACAGTGTCTGCCTCCGGCCGCTACGGTCCCTGAGTCTCGATCGCCCTCGCTCCGCAGCCTGCCATCTGCATTCCGCTGCCCGCCTCCGTGGCCAGCCATGCTGGAGCATCTGAGTTCGCTGCCCACGCAGATGGTGAGGGCGCGGGCCGCGGATCTCCGCAGGCCTCTCTTGAGCCCGGCAGCTTCGAAGCCCTTGTCGGAGAACCGCGGGTCCCGGCCTGGATGGTTACCGTCCACCCTCTTCCCCGAATTGCTTCTTGGGTCCTCTTCTCTTTTCCCCGGCGAGGATCTCCTTGCCCACTCTCCGTTAGGGTGCTTCATCTCCCCCCGGGAAACCCACAATTTGATTCCTTGCCCAGGCCCTTGGCGGAGGAGCCCCTGATGTTGGTGTTGCCTTGTGCCAAAGCTATGAGGTCAGGGCAGGAACTGTATCTCCTGCTGGTGGAACCAAATCTTTTTTTACTCTCCTCCGCCCCAGGATTACAAGGGCCAGAAGCTGGCTGAACAGATGTTTCAGGGAATTATTCTTTTTTCTGCGGTAAGTGTTGGTTTTACATTTAATCTTTTTCTTCTCCCCATTCCTCTGCAGCTTGACTGTGTAATATACTTTGTTTCTAGATAGTTGGATTTATCTACGGGTACGTGGCTGAACAGTTCGGGTGGACTGTCTACATAGTTATGGCCGGATTTGCTTTTTCATGTTTGGTAAGAAGTTTGTGACTGTGTGTTAATGACAGCTTGGGTCTTCTGAGTAGGGTTGGTTTGGTTGGACCTAGTTAAGAGTGAGAACCAGAGCCAACTCTTCCCTCATCCTTCCTATCAGTGTTTCCCCTTGCTATCTCTGGAAAAAGAGAATGCTAAGTAGTGTTAGATGGTGTGGACTGCATAAAAGTTTCTTTTGGCAGCTACTTCAGGTAATAATCTTATAGTTAAAAGCTAGCAGGAATTTTTCACGGTGTGTTCACATTGCCCACCTCAGCGTTCTTTTAGGTCTTAAGGCCATCTGTAAACAGTGAGCATGTTCCCATCATCTTTACAGTATTCTGTCTGGATGGTGGCACAGAGCATGGGAATTTCACTTGTTTTGTTTCCTTTGGCATAGGAGTCATTTGGGAACCAGGATTATACATAATGATTTTTAAAAACTTTTAATGGCTATAACTGATGTATTTTCTCTGTTCTGGCCCAGCTGACACTTCCTCCATGGCCCATCTATCGCCGACATCCTCTCAAGTGGTTACCCGTTCAAGACTCAAGCACAGAAGACAAGAAGCCAGGGGAAAGAAAAATTAAGAGGCATGCTAAAAATAATTAATTGGGGTTTTCATGATTCAGCACCTGCTTTTGTTTCCCGTGAGCTGAGTTAAACTGCTTTCATACCTTAAAATATGAGCTAAAACCACATATGCTCTTATGGCACAGCTGTGTATAGATTTAAGTTCTCTTCATTTCTAACCCAATTGGGTTTTGACTTATAGTTTAGACTCCCTCGTCATAATCTTGCTCTGAAATTGGGAACAGAAAATATGAGTATACAGTTTCTTTCAGGTATAGATAATGAACAACTGCCTCATAAATGATAGTACAATTTAACAATCAGAGTTGTACAATTTAACTATCAAAGTTTTGTAATTCATTATGAGTTGCTTAACTGTTTTAATGTTTCCAATTAAAACTCATAATGCAAGTCTGTGTCCAAAGGGTCTTTTGTTCATTGTTCTGGCAAGCAAGAGTATTAGTAAAAGCCAAAGTTAGAAGTTCATGGTTCTGAAAGTAAAAGCACTATTTTTATTTTCTGTAGCTGCAAGTTCCTACTATATTCGTTACCACAGCACTTACGAAAAAATTTACTAATGTAAATTTTGGCAAAGTAATAGTGATACCACTGAAATAAGGCTATTGTTAAGTAGAAAACATTTAATTCATGCTTTACTTGAGGTGGACCAAAGTAAAAACCTATAAGGCTGTAAATTCCTTTTAATTTTTCCAGAGGGCTAAAGAGGAAAAATGTGCTTAAAGATCTTGCATTAAGAGTAGGAGTGGGAGGGTTATTATAGGTAATGCTGTTTCACAATGTCAGGATATACGACTTCCAAACTATGAGTTTTTAAAAAAGGAAGCTGGCACTGAGCCTTCATAGGAATTTAATTCTAGCACTTTGGGAAGCCAAGGCAGAGGATGGCTTGAGTCCAGGAGTTTGAGATGAGCCTGGGCAACATAGTGACACCCTGTCTCTAATACAAAATAAAAGGAAGCAAATACCTTAATAGAGCAAAATCCACAAAAGATTTTTTAAAAGGTAGGAAAAGGAAAAAGACAGAAATAAGACCAACCAAATTAGTAAATATATGTGACTAAAAAGTTAGACACTCCCAGATAGGGTTAAAAATCAAGTTACCTCATGTTCTCAAAATGACATCCAAAGGTTGAAAACAGGAGCAAGGTTGTATTAGCTAGATGCAAGCAGAAAGGAGGAGTAACAGTGAAAAAGTCAGATACTTAATATCAGAAAGCATTAAATGGGTCAAAGAGGACTTTTCAGAGCTGTCAAGGTATCACTGTTATGAATCATTATGCATAAACTAAGAAATGAACTGTATAAAGTAGACTGTATAAAGTAAACATAGACAAGGGTTTGGCAAAACTGTATTCTTAGTAGACCAACACTCAACCTTTCAGAAATTGGCAGATCAAACAGTTAAGCAATATAAATATGAAGACTTGCACTTGTTCCCTGTGCCTAAAACATCTTACCTCAGATATATGAGGGGGAATTCCCCCAAAATTGAATTTATAAAAAATGTATATTTATTCTTATATATTTAAACTTCGGTCACCTTCAGAGTACTCTGTTTGCTGCATTACACACCTATTCAGACACTTTTTCTACTGCTCAAAACAGTTTTTGAACTCATCAATTTTTATGCCTTTTAGTGCTTCTGCTGTTTTTTGTTTCATGTCTTCCACATTGACAAAACTCCCTTTGAGGACTTTTTTCTTCAGGGAAAACAACAAAAGAAATCACTTGGGGCAAGATCCTGCCCTGTGAATAGGGAGGGTGGGGAAGCCTGTACTACAAGGGGCCCACCCTACAAATAATAATTCCAGGTCCTTGGGGTCTCCCTGTGTATTATGAGTGGTTACAGTATTGGACAATACAAATATAAAACATTTCCATCACAAAATTGTAGCGATCAAGTCTTTTTTTTTTTTGCGTTGTAGTCTCACTCCATTGCCCAGCATCAACCTGCTGGGCCCAGGCAATCCTTCCACCTCAGCTTTCCAAGTAGCTGGAACTACAGGTGCGTGCTACCACGCCCAGCTAACTTTTTGATTGTAGAGATGAGGTCTTGCTAAGTTGCCCAGACTGTTCTCAAACCCATGGGCTCAGGCAGTCCTCTCACTTCAGCCTCCCAAAGTGCTGGGATTACAGGCTTGAGCCACCACGCCTGGCCTGATCAAATCTTATATAGAACTTTGAATATTTAATAGACAAGTGATTTTGTGTTTAACATTTCTCCTTTGTTGAATCCTCATAGGGCTATTCTAACAATAGGTCATGTACTAAGCAACAAGAGAAAAAAGCTCTAAAAATTAGAGGTTATGTAGGTCATATGCAGTGACAACACTGCAGTGTAGCTGGAACAAGGACACAGAACTTCCTTAGCTTTCTAAGTCTATGGAAATTAAATACTTCTAAAACAGAAAATCTGAATTACTGACTTTTTGGAACTAATGTCAAAAGAGTATCCCACCAACATCTCTGAAGTGTGGCCAACGGTATATTCAGAAGAAAATTTATAGTCTTAAAAATGTGTTTTAAAATTAAGGAAAATGAAAAGTGAATTAAAGTACTAAGAAAAAAAATCACAAATTAACAAAATGTGGGATGAAAACTGAATGTTTAAACAATATAAAAATATACAGCATGAGGGCCGGGTGCGGTGGCTCATGCCTATAATCCCAGCACTTTGGGAGGCCGAGGTGAGAGGATTGCCTGAGCTCACGGGTTTAAGACCAGCCTGGACAACTTGGTGAGACCTCATCTCTACAATAAATTTTTAAAAATTAGCTGGGCATGGTGGCGCGTGCCTGTGGTTCCAGCTATTTGGAAGGCTGAGGGGGAAGGATCAGGTTGAAGCTGCGGTGGCCATGACCATGCCACTGCACTCCAGCCTGGACGATAGAGTGAGACTCCAACTCAAAAAATAAACCTATGCTATAAACACAGCATGGGAATAAAAAGTATAATATGAAGGAGATTCTTTTAATTCTAAGAAAATATATACTTTATAGCAATATGTTAGAAAATTTAAGTACACTGCTGACTGTCACGAAATATGTGGACTTGCAAACCATGCAAGAAGAGGTGGATAGTTCAGAGAGACCAACAGTTTACCAAAGATTTGCTACCAACTGGGCACTGGGGCTAGATGTTTTACAAGTTGAGTTCTAGCAAACCCTTCAAAGTGAAAATAAAAGGTCTCAGAAACCAGGCTGTGAGCACTGTAAGGGCAAAGGAGTATTGTTTTATTCACTATATCTACAGCTCCTGGCAGAGCACCTGGCACATAGTAAAAACTAAATAAAAATGTATTAAGTAACTATAAAAGGTTTTTTTGTTTTGTTTTTTAGTCACGGTCTCACTCTGTCACCCAGGATGGAGTGCAGGGGTACAATCACAGCTCACTGCAGCTTTGAACTCCTGGGCTCAAGCAGTCCTCCCACTTTGGTCTTTAAAAGTGCTGGGATTGCCGGGCTTGGTGGCTCAGCCCGTAATCCCCGCTTTGGGAGGCTGAGGTGAGTGGACTGCCTGAGGCTGTGGGTTCAAGACCCGCCTGGGCAACTTGGCAAGACCTCATCTCTACAATAAATCAAAAAGTTAGCTGGGCGTGGTAGCGCGCACCTGTAGTTCCAGCTACTTGGAAGGCTGAGCGGAAGGATCACTGGAGTCCAGCAGGTCCAGGTTGCGGTGGCCGGGAGCATGCCATTACACTCCAGTCTGGGAGACAGAGTGAGACTTCAATTCAAAAAAAAAAAAAGTGCTGGGATTCCAGGCATGAGCCACTGTACCCAGCCAAAAGGAACATTTCATGACAGTATTTGTGTGTGTATGAATAATTTTCAAAGAAAATGAAATATATATATATTTTTTGAGTTGGAGTCTCACTCTGTCGCCCAGGCTAGAGTGCAGTGGCACTCACAGCCACTGCAGCCTCAACCTGCTGGGTTCCCAAAGTGCTGGAATTACAGGCTTGAGCCACCGTGCCCTGCCCTGAAAAATATTTCTAATTACAAAAACTGAAAATATTTCTGGAGCAGTATTCATTTTTAGAGCCCCTTGAGTACAGAAGTAAAAATTTACTAGTCAAGACTTGTGTTTAATTTATAAAAACTGTTTCCTAGATGGGCATTATTGCTTATTAAATAATAAAATATGTGATATACAATCATACATTTAAAACATGGAAAGACAACCAATATCTTGATGTACATGAAGACAAATTTCAGGAGACAAACATTAAATATGTCCCAAATAAATGGACCTGGATTTAGCTTACAAGTTGCTTAACTAGAAAAAGAATTAATGTTTAAGAAATATTTTCAGCCGGGCTCGGTGGCTCAGCCTGTAATCCCAGCACTTTGGGAGGCGGAGGCCAAATTGCCTGAGCCCGTGGGTTCGAGACCAGGTCAGGCAACTTGGCGAGACCTCATCTCTACAATAAATCAAAAAATGAGCCGGACATGGTAGTGCACACCTGTAGTTCCAGCTACATGAAAGGCTGAGGTATAAGGATCGTCGGAGCCCAGCAGGTCGACGCTGGGGTGGCTGTGGAGTATGCCATGGCACTCAAGCCTGGGCAACAGAGGGAGACTCCAACTCAAAAAAAAAAAGGTTTCACTGATGGAAAGATAAATCTAACAAAACTAGTATGTAAAAGCATACTGATTTACAAAGCTAATATATCTCTTAGTTTTAATTCTTGTATACTCTAAAGGAAGTTCACATTAAATGAAAATAAAATATTAAAAGTTCATCAATGCTTAAAAGTCAGTTGCTCAAGTACCAGATAAAACTTCATATTATTTAAATGTATTCCCAGAACTATGAATTGACATTTTTTTATTTTATAATTGATCAACTACTCCCTAAGGTTATTAACAATGGCAGGTATTATCACTAGATGTATGTCATTTGTTTCTCCTATTGCTTTTATCACTACAGTATAAAACTTTCTTTTTTTTTTTTTGAGTTGGAGTCTCACTCTGTCACCCAGACTGGAGTGCAGTGGCTGCTCCTGGCCACTGCAGCCTCGACCTGCTGGGCTCCAGCAATCCTTCCACCTCAGCCTTCCAAGTAGCTGGAACTACAGGTGCGCACTACCACGCCTGGCTAATTTTTGACTTATTGTAGAGATGAGGTCTTGCCAAGTTGCCCAGGCGGGTCTCGAAACCGTGGGCTCAGGCAATCCACTCACCTCAGCCTCCCAAAGCGCTGGGATTACAGGCTGAGCCACCGAGCCCAACTCAGTATAAAATTTTCAATCCCGTATTTCATGACCCTGTTTTCAAGCTAATTAGTACCTTAAAAAAATAAAGTTCTAAATATAAAGTTGGTGGCTTAAGGCTCAGTAAAATGGTAATCAAACAACAGATGTGTCCTCATAGAGAATATGAAAGCCAAGTTTTTTTTTTTTCTTTAGTGGTCTTGCTTCATACTACTCTGTTCTGTCCACATTTTATTACCAGTAAGAAAACCCCAATGAGATATAAAAGGATGGTGAATGGCCTCCAAACAATTGTTTTTGTTTATAAACCGAAAACCTTTGAAAATAAGTCTTAATTCTGGCAGCACATTAAAATATATTCTCAAAAATTCACATTTTCTTCAAAAAATTTCAACTGTCGAGCTTTCACACTGTAAGTTGAATACTTTTCACCCATGTGCTCCCGCAAACGTACCTATTTGAGAGACAGATTAAAAGAAAATCAGTATGTAGTAGAAAAAACATTCTATAATCTTAGAAAAGCTTTCCTAGGCATGATACCAAAGGTGGATACCATACAGGAAAATACTAATAGTTCTTCTGTTTACATAAAAATTTAAAAGTTCAAGATTTTTTTAAAAAGTCATAAGAAATTAGAGTAAACAATAAACTAGGGAAGATATTTGCAACTTTAATGCCAAAGGATTAATAACATTAATATATAAAGAGTTCTTAGAATCAAAAAAACTCATTAAAATTAGAATTGATAGAACTAAATCCCATAGATAATTTGGCAAATCCATTTATATATGTATATAAAAATATAAATCCTATACATTTACAAAATAGTAATACCGATAACCAATTAGCATGCATGAAAGTCAACCTGACTGGTAATTTAAAAAAATATTGTGTGACACTCAGTATATGTCTGCTCAAATAATTGCTTAAAATTAAAATAACACCTCACACCTCCTGATACACTGAGGGCACATCATCACTTCTGTGGTATTCCTGCCAAAAATGCATACCCAAAATCTATTCATGAGAAAACATCAGAAAAACCCAAACTAAGGGACATTTTATAAAACACATGGCCTGTACTCTTCAAAAATACTAAAGTCAAGAAAACCAAAGACTGAAGAAATGTTCCAGAATAAGAGACATACCAACTAAATAAAAAATATAATCCTGACTGGTTCCACATCCAGCATGACAGCAAGGAGCTCTGCACACCCCCTATTCTCAAATGAACTGGTGGAAATCTTGTGAGTGATTTGGGAAGTATCACCTCTTAATGTCTTCTGGAAGAATTTGTGTGGGTCTGGTATTATTTCTTTCTTAGATGGTTGGAAGAATCCAACAGTAATGCCATCTGGGCATGGAGCTTTCTTGTAGGCAAGTTTTATTTTTTCTAGATGCTATGTTTAGGCTTTGTGTAAATGTTTAGAATATTCAAATTCATAGAGACAGAAAGAAATGGTGGTGGCCAGGGGCTGGTGGGAGCAGGAAATGGGAATTTTTTGTTTAATGGGTATAGTTTCAGTTTTACAAGGTGAAAAAAGTTTTGAAGACAGATAGTAGTGATAGTTGCACAACAATGTGAATGTACTTAATGCCACTGACCTGTACACTTAAAAATGGCTAAAATGGTAAATTTTAAGTTATGTGTATTATACTACAATTTTTAAAAATGTATATATTATTGAGCTTATAACGTAAATAAATGTAATATATTTGCCAACAATACAACAACAGAGGTAGGTGGGAGCAAAGCTGTATTAGGCTACGGAAATGACTCCATATGATAAGTTGAATTCACAGGAAGAAATGAAGAGATCCAGAAATGATAAATAATAAAGTTATAGTAACAAAATCTATAAATACATCTTATCCCCTTTCTTCTTTCAACATCTTAAAGACACATAGAAATATATAAAGTAATAATTATAACTATGTGATTTCTTTTTTTGAGTTGGAGTCTCACTTTGTCACCCAGGCTAGAGTGCAGTGGTGTGCTGCTCATGGCCACTACAGCCTCAACCTGCTGGACTCAGGTGATTCTTTCACCTCAGCCTTCCAAATAGCTGGAACTATAGGCACACACCACCATGCCTGGCTAATTTTTTGATATATTGTGGAGATAAGGTTTCGCCATGTTGCCCTGGCTGGTCTCGAACCTGTGGGCTCAGGCAATCCTCTCGCCTCTGCCTCCCAAAATGCTGGGATTACAGGCGAGAGCCACCACGCCTGGCCATAATGTTGGTTTGATAACATTTACAGATGTGGTATGTATAACAATAATATCACAATAAAGGGGAAAAAGGAATAGGAATAATGTTTCTATATCTCATCAGAATGTAGAATAAATTGAAGCTAATTCTGGTAAGATGTATATGGTAGACCTTAGAGCAACCACTAAGGACATACCTAAAAAATATACTGTAAAAAAAATTAAATTAAAATGCTACATTGAATCAAATGTATTTCTATGCATGTGCAATGAGCAATCCCAAATGGATATAAGAAAATGCCAATTACGATAGCATCAAAAAGAATAAAACAATTAGAAATAAACTTAACAAAAGAAGTATAAAACTTATACTCAGCTGGGCTCAGTGGCTCAGCCTGTAATCCCAGCACTTTGGGAGGCCAAGGCAAGTGGACTGCCTGAGCCCATGGGTTCGAGACCCACTCGTGCAACTTGGCGAGACCTTGTCTCCACAATAAATCAAAAATTAGCCAGGCATGGCAGCACACACCTGTAGTTCTAGCTACTTGGAAGGCTGAGGGAGAAGGATTGCCTGAGCCCAGCAGGTCAAGGCTGCACTGGCCGGGAGCGTGCCACTGCACTCCAGTCTGGGCGACAGAGTGCGACTCCAACTCAAAAAATAAAAATAAAAAACTTATACTCTGAAAATTATAAAACATTATTGAAAGCAATTAAAGATTAAATAAATGGAAATTATGTTCGTGGATCAAAAGACTTAATATTGTTAAGATGGCGATACTCAAATTGATCTACAGATTGAATAAGAAATCTCTATCAGAATCCTAGCTGGATTCTTTGTGGAAACTGACAAGCAAATTCTAAAATTCATATGGAATTGTAAGGGACTCAAAATAGCTACAATAGTCTTAAGAAGAATAAAGTTGGAAGACTCACTTTTCCTGATTTCAAAACTGAGTCTAAAGCAACAGTCTTTAAACAAGACTGTGGCAGTAGCATGAAGATAGATATATAGAACAATGGAATACAATTGAGAGTCCAGAAATAAACCCATGTGTCTATAGTCAACTGATTTTGACAAGGTAAAAGAATGGTAATGGGACAATAGGACAGTCACACATATAAGAATGAAGTTGGAGCTTTACAAAAATTAGCTCAAAATATGACCCAAAGACCTAAATGTAAGGACTAAAATCATAAACCTCTTAGATGTCGGAATACATAACCTCAGATCTGGCAATGGGGACAGCAAGGAGTGACTGCTAATGGATACAAATTTTCTTTGAAAGCCGGGCTCAGCCTGTAATC
Organism: Tarsius wallacei; assembly: GCA_963574415.1. NCBI lineage: Eukaryota > Metazoa > Chordata > Mammalia > Primates > Tarsiidae > Tarsius > Tarsius wallacei. The sequence continues at coordinate 6,076 of CAUYQG010110579.1, read as the reverse complement.
CCGCACTTTGGGAGGCTGAGGTGAGTGGATTGCCTGAGCCCGCGGGTTCGAGACCCGCCTGGGCAACTTGGCAAGATCTCATCTCTACAATAAAAAAAACAAAAAAATCAGCTGGGCATGGTAGCGCATGCCTGTAATTCCGGCTTCTCAGAAGGCTGAGGCGGAAGGATCGCTGGAGTCCAGCAGGTCGAGGCTGCAGTGGCCGGGAGCGGCCACTGCACTCTAGTCTGGGAGACAGAGTGAGACTCCAACTCAAAAAAAAAAAAGCAAAGTTTCTTTGAGGGGGAATAAAAATGTTCTAGCATTGTGGTAATGATTGTATACCTGAGATAGGTGAATTACGCGATATGTGAAATATATTTCAAAAGTATGTTTAAAAAATTCTGTAACATAAGTAGCTTGACACAGCTAATGGGACACTCACCTCTCTCTGCAATTCATCATCCTCTTCCAAAAGATCGTACACTTGCTCTAAAAGCTGAACCCCCAGGCCCCGAATTACATCAGCTCTCAAGACTTCAACTATTCTCCTGATCTTTTCAGAACCTGGCATAATAGCTAAAAAGCAATAGTAAAGAAGGCAAAAATAAGCACTTGTACTACTACACCAAGAAAAACACAAATTTTTTTGAAAATTTTAATTTAGAGACAGGGTCTTGCTCTTAACTCTTGCCCAGGCTGAAGTGGCGTGATCACAGCTCACTGCAGCCTCAAATTCCTGGGCTCAAGAGATCCTCCCAACTTGGCCTCCCAAAGCACTGAGATTATAGGTGTGAGCCACCATGCCTAGGCTGTTTTTTTAAAAAATCTTAATTTGTGATGTTAAAATTCTTTTTCCTTTGAAAAGAGTTCAGTTTAATGGCTTCATTTGCATCTTAAGGACTAAAAATTTATATATGAACTTGAGCTTCATGTCTCACTACCATCTTTTAAACCTAAAAAAATCACACTAACTGAAAAAAAATTCATATGAAACACCCCAAACATTTATCTACTTACATTTATTTTTAAAAATCAATTTTAGCCAGGCACAGTGGCCCATGCCTATAATCCCAGCGCTTTGGGAGGCCGAGATGAGAGGATTACTTGAACCAAGGAGTTCAAGAGCAACCTAGGCAACATAGCAAGACCTCATCTCTACAAAAAAATTAAAAAATTAACCAGGCATGGTGGGTTGGGCCTGTAGTCCCAGCTACTTGGAAGGCTGAGGTGGAAGGATCACCTGAGCCCAGCAGGTTGAGGTTGTGGTGGTTGTGAGTGTGCCACTGCACTCCAACTTGGGTGACAGATTGAGACTCCAGTTCAAAAAATAAATAACTCTTCATGCAACTTTTCAGAAATACATTTGTTGCATAAAACAAGATATGCCTTTTATGGAAACATCCAAATGAAATAATTTTTTAAAACACCCCAAATTAATAGGCATTAGCTCCCTGATTTGACATATTTCTCCAATAAACAGATGCTCTCCAGTTTGCTGTAAAAGAATAAACTAATCACCTGAAGGTAGCTCTTTAAAATGGAGTTCCTCTCCCTCTTCTGCAACTTTGCCATGAAGTACCAGTGTGTCCCGGTATTTCCGATGAAGTTTAAATTCTGACACTGGATTTGGTACTGGGAGATCTTCACAGCTGTCTTTAGAATCCAGTTTCAGGGTCTGAGTCATCAATTGTACCAAGGTATTCATTTCATTTGTATGACCTTGTCTAAAAAAATTCCCTTGTTATTTAACTGGCTCCATGAGAATTTTTTTTATTAAAAAGTTAGATGCCCAACCCCTTTGGGTCCCCTCCCATTGTGGAAGCTTTTTCTGTCCTCTCAATAAACACTGCTTTCTCCACAAAAAAAAATTAGATGGAAGTCAGGTGTGGTGGCCCATGCCTTTAATCCCAGCACTTTGGGAAATAGAGGCAAGAGCATTGCCTGAGCTCATAAGTTCAATAACAGCCTGAGCAACATGGCAAGACCTCATCTCTACGATAAATCAAAAATTAGCTGGGCATGGTGGTACATGCCTAAAGTTCCAACTACTTGGAAGGCTGAAGTGGAAGGATCACCTGGGCCCAGCAGGTCAAGACTGCAGTGGCCATGAGCGTGCCACTGCACTCCAGCTTGGGCGACAGAGTGAGATGCCAACTCAAAAAAAAACCCAAACTACCAGATATACACAGAAGCAGGAAAATATCACACATTTGTATAAAGAGAAAGAAATCAGTTAATAGACCCAAAAGTGACACAAATGATAAAATTAATAAATGGGGACATTAAGTGGTTATTATAAATATATTCCATATGGCCAAGGTAGTGGAAAACATTGTAAGGAGAGGCACCGTAGATATAAAAAAAGACCCAAATCAAACTTCTAGAGATAAAAAGTAAAATGTGTTAAATAAATGAAATAGGATTAACAGATTAGACACTGAAGAGGAAAAGATTAGTGAAATCAGAGATATAAAAATAGAGCCTATGAAATATGTAACAGAGGAAAAAGTAAAAATAATCAGTAAGCTGTCGGACAACTTTAAGCAGTCTAATATACATGTAATTGAACCAAGAGAGTAGGAAGAAATCCAAAAAATATGTGAAACAATAATGGCCAAACTTTCTCTAAATCTGATGAAACTATATCCACAAATCTAAGAAGTCATTCTACAAGAATTATGAATGCAAATCAGATGTGTTCATAGAAGAGATATTTTTAGTTCTCACATATACAAGATAGTTATAACTTTATCAATGAAAGTGCTACCGGATATGAATCCTACTGTAAATGTGTACACTTAGGATTAAATCAAACAAATAGTTTATAAAGGGAGGCAGAAAAAAAAAGAACCTACCCTTCCCTGGAATCTCCATCTGACTTATCAGTCGAACTTGTAGAAGAACTTAACTCATCCTCAGATAGACAATGAATCAGTTTCCTTTCCTATTAATGTTTGGAAGAAACAAAATTCTACATGACAACACGACCAGAATGTAATACTTGAAACAGTCTTAGGTACAAATAGACACAATGGGCTTTTAGGTATAATTTAAAATAAGGTATAATTTAAACTAACAACTATAAAAAATGTTTCTGGCCGAGTACAGTGGCTTACGCCTGTAACCCCAGCACTTTGGGAGGGGGAGGTGAAAGGATTGCCTCAGCCCAGGGGTTCGAGTCCAGCCTGGGCAACTTGACAAGACCTTGTCTCTATACAACAAATAAAAAAAATTAGCCGGGCATGGTGGCGCACACCTGTAGTTCCAGCTACTTGGAAGGCTGAGGCAGAAGGATGACCTGAGCCCAGCAGGTCGAGGCAGCAGTGGCTGTGAGCATGCCACTGCACTCCAGCCTGCATGATAGAGTAAGACTCCAACTCAAAAAAAAAAATGTTTCCAATTAGATTGGTGGTAAAAAGAAAAAAAACGCTGAAGTTACTTTATCTATATGCTATCCCTGTTCACTCATGAAGTTCAAAGAAGCCTGAGGAACATCAAGGTAAAATTTTTTAAGGACCCTGAAGAGTCTCAGCTGTGAAGAAATTTCCTTTCCAGAGGAAAATGAATGACTAGTTCTGGTGTTTTGACTCCTAATCAGAGGGTTTTTCCCATAGAAATACTGGCATTTTAAACTAGATAGAATGCCACCTAAATCAAAGTAATCTCAGCTTGCTCTTTTTTTTTTTTTTTTTTTTTTAGATGGGGTCTTACTATGTTGCCCAGCCTGGCCTCGAACTCTAGGACTCAAGGAATCCTCCCTCCTTTGCCTCCCAAGTGCTGGAATTATATGCACACCTTACTGCATTCAGCTTTAGCTTACTCTAAAAATGTGACACTGGTAAAGTGCTTTAAAAGATTGCCTGATATAATTACAAACCTTATAACTCTGCAGAGTGGAGTGGGCAGCCTCTATTAACGAAATAAGTAAATTATATTGTTAAAGAAATAGTATCTTGGCTGGGCATGGTAGCTCACACCTATAATCCTAGCACTTTGGTGTAAGGGTCACTTGAGCCCAGGAGTTCAAAACCAGCCTGGGCAGTAGTACAGTGAGACCTTGTCTCTACAAAAAAACAAAACATTAACAGGGTGTGGTGGTACACACCTGTAGTTCTAGATACTTGGGAGGCTGAAGCAGGCGGATCATTTGAGCCCAGGAGTTTGAGGCTGGGGTGAGCCACAATCATGTCACTGCACTGCAGTCTGGGTGACAGAGTGAGACCCTGACACAAACACACACACAAACATAAAAAAAAGGAATATCTTCATTACTTTCAAAGGGCAGGAAAAATTAATTCCCAAGTATAATACCTTGGACGAACATGGGTTGGAAACCAGCAATTACCCATTTAACCACCAGATGGTGTCATTACATCATCCACAGACAAGAAGGTAAACTATACTGACACAAACAGGAAACAGGAATGATTAGCAAGTAAAACCAAAATCTTGCCACATAGATGGGTATATCGGTATCACAGCAGAATAAGCAAAGCAATAAGCAAAGCACTGCCTAGTGGAAAACCTCAGGAAGTCTTGTTTGTTTGTTTATTTTTGAGTTGGAATCTCACTCTGTCGCCCAGGCTGGAGTGCAGTGGCATGCTCACAGCCTCAATCTGCTAGGCTCAGGTGATCCTGTCTTCCAAGTAGCTAGAACCACAGGTGCACGCCTGGCTAATTTTTTTGATTTATTGTAGAGACAAGGTCTTGCCAAGTTGCCCAGGTTGATCTCGAATCCCTGGACTCAGGCAACCCTCTTGCCTCCATCTCCCGAAGTGCTGAGATTATAGGCATGAGCCACCATGCCCAGCCAGAAAGATTTTATATTAGGCTGCCAATTGTTTACAAGAGTGCCTGAACATTTTTTTTTTTTTTTGAGTTGGGGTCTCACTCTGTTGCCTTGGCTGGAGTACAATGGCACAATCATGGCTCACTGCAGCCTCCACCACCTGGGCTCAGGCAATCTTTCCATCTCAGCCTCCCAAATAGCTAGGACTACAAGTGTGCACCACCACACCTGACTAACTTGCGTGATTTTTTTGTAGCGACAAGATCTTGCTATGTTGCCTGGGCTGGTCTCAACCTCCTCAGCTCAAGCAATCCTCCAGCCTTGGCCTCCCAAAGTGCTGGGATTACAGGCATGAGCCACTGCGCCTGGCCTAGTTCCTTTCTATATCAACAGTAAAAAGACGTAACCTGAGCTGACCCTGTCCCAGAAATAATGGAGCTGACATTTATAAGGTTTACTGTAGTAGACTTGCCAGATTAAGACATGTCCACATTTTCTCTTAGGAGTGTGTAATGTACCTGAGCAATGCTGCAGTCGGAGAATCGTCGGGCAGGGATGGACTGGCCTTCCTCCTGTGGTTTCCTTGGCCCTGCTGCATTCAGAGAAGCTCTTCTCACTGAAGGGCCTGAAAAACCAAACACCTCCAGCAATAGTTAGTGGTAGGCTGGCCTCAATTAAAGAGGACATACCCCAGCAAGGTTCAGGGCAGAAATAACTCAAACAGCATATTGATCATTACTCTTATATCTGATACTTCAGTTGAAATCTTAGCTCTGAGTCTACCAGCTCTGTGACCTTGGGCAAATTACTTAACCTCTCAGAGCCCGTTTCCTCAGTTGCAAAATGGGAACAATGCTGCCTGCCTTTGGCAGTTATTATAAACATGAAATTAGATAATATCCTTAAGATGTTTACCATCATGCTTGAGACATGGTCCACATTCAATAAATAGAAACTGCTGGTACTAGTATTCTCTTTAGAGAATAATAATAGGAATGACCACAAACCTCAGCAGCACCATTCCCCCAACTTCCTCTGTTCCCAAGAAGAGAGCAATTCTCTGTCCAGCAAACTCTGAACATAGAAACATTCATTTGATTTCCAGTCTGACATCTTTCAGGAGTCATTGCCATTCAAAGCCTTCTCGCTCTCTTTTTTTTTTTTTTTTTGAGTTGGAGTCTCACTCTGTTGCCCAGACTGGAGTGCAGTGGCCGCTCCCGGCCACCACAGCCTCGACCTGCTGGGCTCCGGCGATCCTTCCGCCTCAGCCTTCCAAGTAGCTGGAATTACAGGCACGTGCTACCA
>CAUYQG010110578.1:0-18108 GCA_963574415.1 Tarsius wallacei | reverse complement strand
TATTGTAGAGATGAGGTCTCACCAAATTGCCCAGGCGGGTCTCGAACCCACGGGCTCAGGCAATCCACTCACCTCAGCCTCCCAAAGCACAGGATTACAGGCTGAGCCACTGAGCCCGGCTTGGGGTCACATTTCTATCCTTTGGCAACTTAGTTGATAGTCTCAGCAAGACTACACATGATAGAGGAATAAATCTCCAAGAGGAAATCAGAGACCGGCCATAATTTTAGGAGGGCAAGTGTCCCTCACCTCAAACTCTAATTCTCATTTAGATTATATTATTACTGCTTACTCTTTTATAAACCATCTAATTTGAAAGTAATCCTTGCTGCATTTTGTCCCTCAAACCACATTTCACGACTCATGGAAGGACACTACAGCAAACCACAAATTGAGTTGGAGTCTCACTCTGTCACCCAGACTGGAGTGCACTGTAAATTGGCCTCCAATTCTTTCCCACGACAGCCTGAGGTCATTGACTATGGTCAGAGTAGGAGCTTGTGAGGTCAGATGGCAGATGTCTTGGGTTGAGTCTAACTCACAATAGGTCATGTGGAATGATGGCTCTGTTCTTTGATTTTTATTCCATTCCTAGAATGGGCAGAAATTAAGATAGTATCCACTTTCCATGCAAATAGAGACTTATATTGATTCACGGGCAATGGCTAATGGGTTGGCCAGCTGGTCAGAGATTTGGAAAGCACAGGAATAGAAGACTAACTACTTCTTCATGATTGGAAGACAAGGATATTTCAGGGATAAACGTGTGGACATAATTCTTAGAATGAGTACAGAGTTGATGATACTTATATCTCATGTAAATGCCCACCAGAAAGCATCAGTGATGGACACTGTTCTTGTTAATCAGGTAAATAAGATAACCCATTGTGAGGATGTCAGTCAGCTGTTTTCCCCAGCCACCAACTTGGTGCTTACTCAGTGGTTCCATGAACCAAAAAAATAACAGTAGCAGAAATAGAGCCTATATATGTCCATTTGTTCCTTGGACCATGGGATGAGGGCTACAGGGTTGGACAAGTCAAATGCAAGCCTCTAGGGTTGCCTCTTCTACACACGTAAACACCAAGATAGTAAAACAAAAGGAATCCATGGGTAAATCATGGATTAGCGGTTTATCAAAACACCTGAAATTTTCACAAGTTATCTTATCATAACTAATCTCAGCTATGATTCTGGATATGGTTCTACATTGGAGGAAATCAGTATATCTCCTGGCCCTGACATACTGCTCTGCTATATTTTAATTTTTTTGAGTCAGAGTCTCATTTTGTCACCCAGGCTGGAGTGCTGTGGCACTCTCAAGGCCGCCGCAGCCTTGACCTGCTGGGCTCAGGCAATCCTTCCGCCTCAGCCTTACAAGCAGCTGGAACCACAGGCATGTGCCACCACACTCGGCTAAATTTTTTTTTTTTAATTGTAGAGATGGGTCTCACCATGTTGTTCAGGCTGGTCTCGAACCCCTGAGCTTAGACAATCCTCTTTCCTCGGCCTCCCAAAGGGCTGGGATTACAAGCTTGAGCCACCACACCCGGCTTCTGCTATTTAACCTAACAAATGTTTTTTTGTTTTTCCCTTCATCCTATCTGCAATATAATAAAAACTAATTTGTCTTCACACTACGGTGCAGCAGTATACTTTCATTGTTTTACTTCAGGGCTATCAACTCACATACTCTACAATCCAGAGAGCACGTGATCATATTGATATCTCACAGACAATAGATACTGATTCATTACACTAATGACAGGATACGTGGGCCTGAGATCAGGAAGTGTTGAGAGCCCTATATGTGCCTTAGTAAGACATGCATATGGTATTCAGGTCATCTTGGGAATTTCCTACCTGAAGTGATAGATAAGTTACTGCACCTTAGACCACCCCCAACTAAGAGGCATAAAGTTTGTTGCAACTGCTTGGATTTGGGGAGACAAAATAAATGACATTTGAGTGTGCTTTTCTGTCCCATTGACTGAGTAACTTTTAAGACCTACCTGTTTAGAGTGGAGACTAGACAAAGAACAGACTCAGCCACAGATTCAAGTTGTAGTTCAAGTTGCTCTGGCGCTTGGTCTCTATGACCCAGCAAATTCAAATAGATTTGAAGTGTTAGTGGCAGACAGAAATGCTTGATGACACACTAAAAGAAGAATCAGTACACTAGGGACTTGAAGTTAGCCACCACTTCTGCTAACATCTGTTAAAAAGTAGCAATGGTTTGCTCCTTGACCCTGGTAGAATACCTGAACACAGAACATCAAGTTTCTCTGTATGGAAATTGCCCGTGATAAACTTGAACTTGCCCAATCTATCATATTATAAAATCAGGTGTGTGCAACAGCATTCCGTTCTAAAATGGAAATGGCATATACAAAATTGGACCAGGGACTATGCAGAAAGCACAAGTGAGCTGCTCTAGCATGTGGCTTATATTCCCATGGAGTGTACATAGGTATATTATCTTACTGCTTCATTGTTTCTCCCATTATTCAGAGGTGGTCTCACTGGGGAGTTCCCAATGTCAACTGATAGAAGAGGAAAATGTAGATTATGGATGGATCTATACACTATGCTGGCATCAGTTGACAATGGTGCAAGGTAACTCTGAAAGATAGCAGTAAAGGGAAGTAAGTCCTCCCAGTGGACAGAACTTAAGATAGTATCCACTTTGCATGCAAGCAGAGATTTATACTGATTCATGGGCAGTGACTAATGGGTTGGTCAGCTGGTCAGAAATTTGGAAAGAACGAGAATGGAAGACTGACTACTTCTTCAAGATTGGAAGACAAGGATATTTCAGGGATAAACATGTGGATGGAATTCTTAGAATGAGTGCAGAGTTGATAATATTTATATCTTATCAAGGATATTTCAGGGATAAACATGTGGACATACTCTTAGAATGAGTACAGAGTTGATAATATTTATACGCCCATTAGAAAGCATCTTCTATGGAGAGTGCTCTTGTTAATCAGGTAAATAAGATAACCCATTGCTGTGGCTGTTCTCCCTAGCCACCACTGTGGTGCTGGTTCAGCGGTCCCATGAACCAAAAAAACATAATAGCAGAAATAGAGCCTACATATGAGCTAAAAAACGTAGGCCTCCCCTCACCAAGGCTGATCTGGCTAGTACCTCCGCTGATTGACAAACGATAGCAAGAGAGGCCAAAGCTGGGCTGCTAGTATGACGCCCTTCCCTCGGGGTCCCATCTAGCCAAAGGCTTACATTAGATGCCTTCTGCCATGCAAAGGGCTGCAGTGTGTCATCTTAGGGATTGACATGTATGATGGGTGTGGAGTTGTCTTTCTTGCCAGGGTTTGTCTGCCAGCATCACCATTCATGGACTTGCAGAATGCCTCACCCACCACCGTGCTATCCTTTGCAGTACCTTCTTTGACGGTGAAGGAAGTGAAGGAGTGGCAGCAAAAGGTTCACTTCATGAAAATCGTTTGTTTTAACATGTGTCCCCTCATCCAGAGACAGCTTGCTTAATAGGCTTAGTGGCTTGCCGAAGCTCAGTAAGCATGCCAGAAGTTGAATCCCTATGAGGTTAAGGTACTGTCCCACAAGATGTAATATATACCTTAAGTCTGCCAGTATACTGTGCTGTTCTCCCGAAAGCCAGGACACATGGGTCAAGACATCAAGTGATGGAGGTGGCACTCACCCCATTGGGAATTCTGCCAGTTGACCCACTGAAGGCATTTTTGTTTCCTCTGCTTGAGGCCTTGAGTTTGGTGAGTTTGGAGGCCCTATTGCCTAAGGAAGTCATGTTTCTTCCAGAAAATTCAACCATGATTCTATGTAAATTTAAATCTTGAGACAGTTCTCTGATCACTTTGGACATGTCATGTCACTGAACCAACAGGATGAAGAGGTTTTCTTTCCAGATACTCACATCACATTTACCATTCAGCTCTAGCTCTGTGTTCCAGGAGATTCCTTGCTCTGTCAAAAGAAAATATCCAGAAAAAAGTACTCCCAAAAAAGAAAAAGAATAGATATTTTAAGAGACATGGGTGCTGCAAGTGAAGAGTTTTAACACATATATAATTGGAGTCCTACAGGAGAAAGGCAAGATGATGATAGCAAGGAATTTTTCAAAACCAATGAATGTTACCAAGCCACAGGTTCAAGTATCCCTGTAAACTTTGTGCAAAATAAAATTTAAAATCACACTTAAGAATGTTGCCAGGTGTGGTGGCTCACGCCTGTAATCCAAGCACTTTGGGAGACCAAAGTGGGAGGATTGCTTGAGCCCAGGAGTTTGAGATCAGCCGGGCAACATAGCAAGACCTCGTTTCTACAAAAAAACTAAAAAATTAGCTGGCATGGAGGTGCACACCTGTAGTCCCAGCTTCTTGAGAGGCTGAGGAAAAAGGATCGCCTGAGTCCAGGAGGTCGAGGCTGCAGTGAGCTGTGATCATGTCACAGCACTCCAGCCTGGGTGACACAGTGAGAGCTTGACTCAAAAATAAAATAAATAAAAAAGTCATAGTATTAGTGATACCTAAGAACGTCATAGCATTACCAAAGACAAAAGGAATATCTTAAAAGCAGCAATGGCAAAATGGAGCGACGCTAAGCAAGAGAGTTAACCTCTTTTTTATGAATCAGAGTCTCAATCTGTTGCCCAGGCTGGAGTGCAGTGGCACACTCATAGCCACTGCGGCCTCAACCTGCTAGGCTCAGGCAATCCTTCTGCCTCAGCCTTCCAAGTAACTGGAACTACAGGTGTGCACTAAAATGTCCAACTAATTTTTAGTTTTATTGTAGAGATGAGGACTTGCCAATAGAGAGGCTGGTCTCAAACCCTTGGGCTCAGGCAATCCTCTCACCTCTGCCTTCCAAAGTACTAGGATTACAGGCTTGAGCCACCGCGCCCCGCCTGACAGTTAACTTCTTAACAACAGGGAGTCTAGAAGACAGTGGAATTGTATCTTCAAAGTGCTTCAGATGATATCCTTAGAATATAAAGGTGAAATAAAGACAGTTTCCTACAGCAGCATCACCAGAACAACAAAGTACTGAGAGCATTTATCACGGATACATTCACACATCACACAGAAAGTAAATAATCCATGGGGGAGACTGGAAGATGCAGAAAGGAATAGCTTAACACAGAGGAGAATATGTTAGCAAATATAAGTGAGGAGAGACTACATCAACAGTAGCCATGAGAGCTTTGAGGGCAATATTTTTTTTTTTTTTTTTTAGTTGGAGTCTCACTCAGTCTCCTAGACTGGAGTGCAGTGGCCGCTCCCGGCCACCACAGCCTCGACCTGCTGGGCTCTGGCGATCCTTCCGCCTCAGCCTTCCAAATAGCTGGAACTACAGGCGCACACTACCACGCCCGGCAAAATTTTTTTTTAATTTATTGTAGAGATGAGGTCTTGCCAAGTTGCCCAGGCGGGTCTCAAACCCGCAGGCTCAGGCAATTCACTCACCTTAGCCTCCCAAAGCGCGGGATTACAGGCTGAGCCACCGAGCCCGGCCAAGGGGACAATATTAAAAGGTATTACAACTCCTATAACTGGGAAAGAGGCTAGATGGTGTTAAAATGTTCTGAGGTTCTTGCAATGTGTGGGAAGAGATCAAACTACAAAGTAAATATATGTTGTCATCTCTGCTCATCACTACAGTAATAGAAAATAGTATAGAAGTAAAAGTTAATGCAGTGGAAAGAGCATTGAAAAACATTCCGTCAGAAGAGAGGAAAAGAACTGGTGAGACAAGTGGTGCCTAGTAAGGTGGTAGATTTAAGCATACTATGTGCATATTTATGTGTATATGTTTGTACATGTGTCAGTGGCAACATTACATACAAATAGACTAAATGCATCGATTAAAAGACAAAGATAGTCCAATTGGATTGCATCTTAAAGCATAATGATTAAAGAAATACCTGAAGGCCGGGCGCAGTGACTCAAGCCTGTAAATCCCAGCACTTTGGGAGGCCAAGGCGAGAGGATTGCCTGAGTCCAGGGGTTCAAGACCAGCCCGGGCAACTTGGTGAGAACTTGTCTTTACAATGAAACCCAAAATCAGCCAGGCGTGGTGGCGTATGCCTGTGGTTCCAGGTACTTGGAAGGCAGAGGTGAAAGGATCGCCTGAGCCCAGCAGGTCGAGGCTGCAGTAACCGTGAGCGTGCCACTGCACTCCTGCCTGGGCAACAGAGTGGGACTCTAACTCAAAAAATAAAAGAAAATAAAGACCTGAAGTATAAGGAACTGTGTATAAATCATAAAACAAAAGAATTCAGACATACCAAAATTATAAAGATGCAGAAAGGTTGAAAGTAAAAAGATGGAAAAAGACAACAAGCAAACATGAATCCATGTACGTGTGAATGTTAAGACTTTAAGACAATACAGCATTACTGGGAACAAAGAGGGGACATTACACTGTTAAACATATAGAGAAAATGTGTGCATGATTTTTCAGCCTTTCCAGGCTAATGACAAAGATAAAATATTGCATAGGTAGGTGGCAATGGCTATGAAAAAAAATTTTTTTTTTTAGTCCAGTTCTCACTCTGTTACCCAGGTTGGAATGCAGTGGTACGATTCATGACTCACCACAGCCTTGACCTCCAGAGCTCAGGCAATCCTTCCACTTCATCCTTCGTAGTAGCAGGGACTACAGGCATGTGCCACCATGTCCAGCTAATTTTTTGTAGAGACAAGTTCTCAATATGTTGCCCAGGCTGATCTCGAACTTCTGGGCTCAAGAAATCTTCCCGCCTTGGCCTCCCAAAGTGCTGACATTATATGCGTAAGCCACTACACCCAGCCCTAAAAATGCTCTTGATGAGCAAATTGAAGGATTAACTGAAGAACTTAGAGAAACACTTACTAGAGAAAATCAAGATGATCTGATAAAATCTACAAAATCAATGCTAAGGAACAAGATAACCCAGCAAGTTGGGAACATTCTAAGTTAGAAAATGTGAATCAATTAATTTGTTAGTAATAGAAATTTCTATGAAGTGAAAACTTAAGACATCAAGGAATGTTTCAGCACTCAAGAGATAGCAGTAATGGATTCTAATCATTGGAAACAACAACAATGAAACAACTTTTCATGCCGTACTGGAACCAACCCTTTTGCCTGTGTTTGTTGTCTGTTCCTGTAACCTGCTTTTCCATTTTGCTTCCTAAATTGCCATTAAACATTGATGTATTCCTAAAAATGTCAGCAGGAAAAAGCCAATAATTATTGTTGCATGTATATTACTATATTCACCATTTGTTTTGTGTACTGACTTTGGAAAATTACCTTCATAAGGTGTCACAGTATAGTCAATAGTTTCTCTAGCTTTTGAAGATTTATATAGTGTTATTTGGCCTTGGAACTGAATGGATTTACATAAAGTTTTTGGTAACCTAATCTGTACACCAGGAAAATACTTACCTACCATTATTCGTTCCTTCAACAAAGCAGAGAAATTTGTCAACTTGTACTGGCTGCAAGCATCCCATATAACGCTAGGGGGCGATGCAACACAACCAGCAGAAGGAAACAGCCTGACAAGAATTAAATGTAAGATCAGGAAGACCCATCCTGAGGGCATGCAGACAATGGGTAAAAGTTTGTGTCAAAATACGTTTTAGTAAGTACCAAGTTATTTTAAAATTTCCATTACGCCGTAATGCAACCAAGCAAACTAAGGTTAAAAAAATAGGAGTCTAAAAGGAGTTAATAATTATAGGCCTTCTGGGACGAACAACCCACGGATACATAATTAAGATGAACTTGGGTGTATTTTCTGGGACCTGCTAGTTAGATGAGAACACTGTAATTTAGTTTTTTCACTTTCTTGATTATATTAAAATTATCTTTACCAGATATAAACACACGCTTATGCAGTAATAATGCATTGTTAAAATGTATTTCATTGAATAATGTTGACCAGGTGTGGTGGCTCAAACCTGTAATCCCAGCACTTTGGGAGACTGAGACGAGAGGATTGCCCGAGCCCAGGGTTCAAGACTAGTCTGGGCAAATCGGCGAGACCTCGTCTCTACAATAAATCAAAAAATTAGCCAGGTGTAGTTGTGTGCACCTGTAGTTCCAGCTACTTGGAAGACTGAGGTGAAAGAATCACCTGAGCCCAGCAGATCAAGCCTGCAGTGGCTGTGAGCATGCCAGCGCAGATCTCTGACTACATGTTCAGGGTCTTTAAGAGTGTTTTTCCTGGGCTGGGCTCGGTGACTCAGCCTGTAATTCCAGCATTTGGGGAGGCTAAGGCGAGTGGATCTCCTGAGCCCATGAGTTCAAGACTAGCCTGGGCAACTTAGCAAGACCTCACCTCTACAATAAAACCAAAAATTAGCCGGGCATGGTGTTACATGCCTGTGATTCCAGCTACTTGAAAGGCTGAGGGAGAAAGATCGCCTGAGCCCAGCAGGTTGAGACTGCTGTGGCTGTGAGTGTGCCCCTGCACTCCAGCGACAGAGTGAGACTCCAACTCAAAAAAAGAGTGCTTTTCCCTTTAAAAGGGGACATAGGTACAGGAGGAAAGTATTACGTTCATCGTCATAAACACGACTTTGTGACTGCGTAACTAGAGCGATGAAGACATAAACCAATAAGGGAAGCTAAGAGAGAGCCCAGAGGCTCCCAAAAGTGAGTCTAGAGGTTACACTAGGGCAGGGAGAGACCCTAGGAGGCTAGCATTGGGATGCTTAGGGGAAGAATGACTTGGAAGACAGCCAGTAGTAGGCAAGGATGTCTTTCTGTCAAGGGGGAGGGGTTGGTGTGTGTGTGTGTGTTTACCAAATGGTATCGCTTGTTAAGGTCCAAGACCAGTATTATAAGGGTGACATATGTTGGTCTTCACTTCTCTTTCCTAATGTTCTTCTTCTAAGTCTATTCTTTTCACTCACCGACTCAAAGCTGTTTTGCTCATACACTTCCCTACTTCCCTGCTTTAGTCCCTAAGTCAGGATCAGCCTTGGGAGAGGTTTTTTTTTTTTTTGAGTTGGAGTCTCACTCCATCGCCCAGACTGGAGTGCAGTGGCCGCTCCCAGCCACCGCAGCCTCGACCTGCTGGGCTCCGGCGATCCTTCTGCCTCAGCCTTCCAAGTAGCTGGAACTATAGGCTCGCGCTACCACGCCCGGCTGATTTTTATTTATTGTAGAGATGAAGTCTTGCCAAGTTGCCGAGGCGGGTCTCGAACCCGCGAACTCAGGCAATCCACTCACCTCAGCCTCCCAAAGGCGCAGGATTACAGGTTGAGCCACTGAGCCCGGCTTGGGAGAATTTTATCAGGACTACCTGACACACACATGTACCGTGCTGTGAGCTGAGCAGCAGTCTAAGGATTTGAACGAGGTAAACTCATGTGATCCTCACGGCAGCTCTGCCCTGGGTAACTGTGGGACCACATTTTACAAGGCTCTCCATAACTTGGCCCCTGCTTGATTTGCCAGCCCCATCTATTGTCAGGTCCTGTTTCCACTCAAAGCACTAGCCATGCTGAACTCTCAGCTACTTGGACAGATCAGGACTTGAGATTATAGCTAGTATTTATTGTGCCCGCCCTTCCTTCCTTCCTTTCTTCCTTCCTTCCTTTTATTGTTTTTTTTAAGGTGGGCTCTTTTGCAGAGACAAGGTCTCACTATGTTGCCCAGGCTGTTCTTGAACTCCGGGGCTCAAGCAATCTTCTAGCCTCGGCCTTCCAAAATGCTGGGATTATAGGCATGAGCCACTGCACCCGGCCCTTTCAACTGTGCCCTTTCAGTTGCCGTCTCTTTCCTCTTGCCTTGTCTCCCGGTCAACTTACACCAAACTTATGGGACTAATATGATTCTTCCCCAGTTTTGCAGATGAAGAAAAAGAAGCTTAGAGAACTTAAATGGTGTGTCTAAGATGGCTAGAGCAATGAAGATACTTCAGAAGAGAGAGATGAAAACATGGGAGAAGGATGAGCTTTGGGCCTGGAACTACTGCTCTGTCACTAGCCTAATATTCACAAACAAAGAAACTGAGATGCAGGGTGGCATATTGTGACAAATTTTGGTGATGAGAGGGCCAAGCCAGGTATGAGACAAAGGCATAAAATTAAGGATGAATAACAGAATGGAACAAAAAAAAGCAATTTTTTTTTGAGTCGGAATCTCACTCTGTTGCCCAGGCTAGAGTGCAGTGGCATACTCATGGCCACCGCAGTCTCAACCTGCTGGCCTCTGGTGATCCTTCTGTCTCAGCCTTCCAAGTAGCTGGAATCACAGGTGGGCGCCACCACACCTGGCTAATTTTTTGATTTATTGTAGAGACGAGGTCTCGCCAAGTTGCCTATACTGGTCTCGAACCCCTGGGCTCAGGCAATCCTCTTGCCTCCACCTCCCAAAGTGCTGAGATTACAGGCATGAGCCACCGCGCCCGGCTCCAAAAAAAGCATGTTTTCAGGAGAGAATGTTCACAAAGTTCCAGCAGGACTCCGCTGACTAAATTAGGGCAGGCCCACATTTTGTGCCCCAAACTAAGGAACACAGGCATGCCATCTTTTATACAGCCAGCAGGATGGACAGCAGAGGGAGCCTTGGTGAGTACTGCCCATCAAGAAGCATGCGAAAGTGACATTTTCCCTGGTGCTGCCTGAACAGGAGCGTACTTCTCTACTCTGTCTTTTTTTCTTATTTTTATTTTTTTGAGTTGGAGTCTCACTCTGTCCCGCAGACTGAAGTGCAGTGCCTGCTTCCGGCCACTGCAGCCTCGACCCACTGGGCTCCGGCGATCCTTCCACCTTAGCCTTCCAAGTAGCTGGAACTATAGGCACGCGCTACCATGCCCGGCTAATTTTTTTTTTATTTATTTATTGTAGAGATGAGGTCTCGCCAAGTTGCCCAGGCGGATCTCGAACCCGTGGACTCAGGCAATCCACTCACCTCGGCCTCCCAAAGTGCTGGGATTACAGGCTGAGCCACCGAGCCCGGCCTCTACTCTGTCTTTACTCTGTGTCCTGCATATTGTTTATCTAACAGAAGTGGCCATGATGTGCAAGCAATTGCACCTGTCCTCCCAACGCCCTGTGAGGTTGTGTTTATTCCTGCCTCTTCATCAGACGAGGAAAGCAAGACTCAGCGGAATTGAAAACTGCCCCAAGTACAGTTCACTTACACAACTGGTGAGGAATTGAGTCGGGGTTTCAATGCTTAGGGCTCTGGGTTTTTTTTTCTGTCTTTCATTTGTTTCCTTCTTTTGGAGTCAGGGTCTTACTCTATCACCCAGGCTGGAGTGCATGGCAGCATCACAGCTCACCGCAGCCTCAACTTCCTGGGCTCTGGCAATCCTTTCATCTCAGCCTCCTAAGAAGCTGGAGCTACAGGTGTGCACCACCGCGCCCTGCTAATTAAAAAAAAATTTTTTCGTAGAGATGAGGTCTTGCCAAGCTGCCCAGGCTGGTCTCAAACTCTTGAACTCAAGCTACTTTTTCACCTTGGCCTCTTGTGGTGGCTTCACGCTGGGATTACAGGCGTGAGCGACCATGCCCAGCTGGCTCTAGGGTTCTGAAGTGTAGCCTCCCCATGCCAGAGCCACCATTCTGTGCCTCCATTTCTCCTATGGTCCTTTAACCCCCTCCTGCATTTGCAAGCACCTTCAGAATAATATAGCAGGCCCATTTTATTTGGGACATTTAAAAAACACAACACTAGCCGGGCTCGGTGGCTCAGCCTGTAATCCCGCACCTTGGGAGGCCGAGGTGAGTGGACTGCCTGAGCCCATGGGTTCGAGACCCGCCTGGGCAACTTGGCGAGACCTCATCTCTACAATAAATAAAAAAATCAGCTGGGCGTGGTAGCGCGTGCCTGTAGTTCCAGCTACTTGGAAGATTGAGGCGGAAAGATCGCCGGAGCCCAGCAGGTTGAGGCTGCAGTGGCCGGGAGCGGCCACAGACAGCACTAGACAGCACTCCAGTCTGGGCGACAGAGTGAGACTCCAAAAAAAAACAAACAAAAAAACAAAACAAAACAACAAAAAAAACCAAAACCACAACGCTTTAACTCAAAGGAGGTGCCCCAACCCAGCAGGCTTGTGAGAAAAGAATGTGGGGCTGGTGGCAATGGTAGCGTCTAGATGTGGATTTGGGGCATTAAGATCTCCTATAATTGCCGGACATGGTGACTCATGCCTATAATCCCAGCACTTTGGGAAGTGGAGGTGAGAGAATTGCCTGAGCCCACAGGTTCAAGACCAGCTTGGGCAACTTGGCAAGACCTTGACTCTACAATAAATAAATAAAAAATTAACCAGGTGTGGTGGCGCACGCCTGTGTTTCCAGCTACTTGGAAGGCTGAGGTGGAAGGATCGCATGAGCCCCAAAGGTCGAGGCTTCGAGGCTGCGGTGGCCGTGAACATGCCCCTGCACTCAGCCTGGGCAACAGAGTGAGACTCTGACTCAAAAAAAAAAAAAAAAGAAAGAAAGAAAAAAAGATCTATCATTTCCATTCACCCTCCCACCCCTACCCCATCTCATATGAACAGTCGACATTATTTTAATCTTGAAGCTGTATTTATCTTCAAAACCTTCCCTGGCTGCCCCCTCCCAGCCTTCCCTCAGGTCCACTGTGGCTGGTCCGCATTTGGCCTCCCTCCTGTGGGCGATGGGGGGTCAGGCCATGTGTGGTTGGGGACCCCCAAAACGAAGGAGCTCCAACTTCTCATCCTTAGTCTCCACAAAATAAAGGCTCCTGTCTTCTCTCCTTCTTCCTCCGGGACCCCCACTGTGTCCCTCGGCATGGCACCAAGTCTTCAGGGGGGCTCAGCAAAGACTTGGTGACAAGCTGATTGATGGATTCCCCGCCTCTGCCTGCCCTCTCGCCCACCCCCGCCAGCTTTGGCCCTGGTCCACCCCTCCGGTCTGGCTGCCCGAGGGGTCTGCTTTTCTTTGTTGAGTCAGCACCAATAAGTCAGGGCCAAGATCAGCTGGGGGTAGGGAGGAGCGCTGCAGGAAATTGGGGCCCAAAGGAAGGCACAGCCGGGAGCAGCGGAACAGAGGCCCTGGGGGAGGTGGTCAGAGGAGGAACCTCTCGGACCTGCTGTGTCATTGACCCTCGGCTGGTGGTGGACACTTTCTTGCAGAAAAATGCAAGGGATTGCTGAAAACATTGCTTAGGGCCCCAGTCTTGTCACTTTTGTGCTTCAGTCCTACTAGAGATGCCAACATGGAACCAGATCTCCATGAACTTTGCTAACAGAAGGCGAGGAGAAGGCAGATGCGTGAACTCCTCAGATACACCCAACAGCAATTCAGCCATGTCCTTTTGCCAGAGCTGCTGTGGCTCGTGGCGTCGGGGGGCATCCTTCTGGACCTCCTCGTCCACAGGCTGCAAGCAGGGTGCTGCAGGAGGAGAGCTGGATATTGCTGGAGTGTAGGGAAAGGGACAGACGTTGAGAAAAATCAGCCTTTCCCATAACACTGAGGCAGGGAGAGTGGATGGGAAGAGAGAGGCCAATGATGCTATTCTTGCTTTTTTTTTTGAGTCAGAGTCTCACTCTGTTGCCCAGGCTGGAGTGTGGTGCACGCTCACAGCCACCGCAGCCTTGACCCGCTGGGCTCCGGCGACCCTTCTGCCTCAGCCTTCCAAGTGGCTGGAACCACAGGCGTGTGCCACTACGCCTGGCTAAATTTTTTTTGTTTATTGTTATCCAAGTTGCCCAGGCCGATCTCAACCCATGGCCTCAGGCAATCCTCTCACCTCTGTCTCCCAAGTGCTGGGATTACAGGCTGAGCCACCCCGCCCGGCATCCCTTATTCCTTCCATAGGGGGCGGAGGAGCACCTGTTGTGAGGACTAGGAGGGTGAAATGAGTGCAATTTTCTGGGACCAGGGCCTGCAAACCTAGGGCTGCATGATGAGGCCACACCTCTAGATCCCAGTCCCCAGCATTTCCTGGGTAAGTGATTTTCATCCACATATGAGGAGGGGAATCCCCCAAAACCTGGAATTATCTTTTTGGAGGGTGGGCCCCTTGTAGTACACTTGGAATTTGTTCCTCTGGATCAAATGATCAACCAAAGTTTTTACCTGGAAGTTTTGAGAAGGTTGCATCACGATTGGTGGAAGAAACGTTCTGAGTCGTGGCAAATGGGTGACTGGTTCTTCTACCATGACAACGCACCTGCCCACACCACGCTGAGGGTTCAACAGTTTTTAATCCAAAAAACTGGCATGACCCCGGTACCCTACTTTTCCCACTCACCAGATCTTGCCCCGGGCAACTTTTTTTTGTTTCCCTGATGAAATAAAGTCCTCAAAGGGAAACATTTTGCCAGTGTGGAAGAGGCGAAACAAAAACAGCAGACGCACTAAAAGGCATCAAAATGGACAAGCTCAAAGACTGTTTTGAGCAGTGAAAAAAGTGTCTTAATAGGTGTAGTGCATCAAACGGAGGGCACTTTGAAGGTGACTTAAGTTTAAACATGTAAGAATAAATACACAATATTTTGTGAACAAATTCCGGGCTTTTCTGGGTCCCCTCATATCATAATCTCCTGGGAAGAGCTGGAAGGCCTTCTGCTTTGGTGACACATTTCTCACATGGCTAGATGGTGACTTTAGAGTCCTTTGTTTTGTTTTGTTTTGTTTTTATTTTATAGACGGGGTTACAAGTCAGGATTAGGTACATCAGTGGTCTACGTGCGGTGAAGTTTGGGCCTCCCGCTGGTCGTCACTTCCCCTGGTTTAGGATCAGGTACCCTCAGTGACAGAGTCCTTATTTTAGAGAGGAGTGGAGCTTGAGCGGACCTCTGCCCTTGGGGCGAGGCATGGCCTCCTTTGTGGACTAGAGCATTCGCTGCGTTTCTCCAGGCCTTCCTCTGTGCTGTTCAGAGCACATTACCCTACCAGAGTAGGGCAGTGGTCAAAATGGGTCTTGGTTTCAAAATTGGAGACCTAAGGCCATCGCCACCATGTGACAATGTCATAGAGTCTTAGCATATCTCAGATGGAAGAGGCCTTAGAGATGACCTGGTGCGGCAGAGAGGTCAAGAGGCTGGGCTCTGGGTCAGACCATTTGCATCCCATCAGTGATTATTCTTTGTATCTCATCATTTTTAGTATCTAAGTATTCTTAGTTCCCTTGGGCAAGTTTCCCAACCTCTCCAGGCCTCTGTTTCCTGGTCTATAAAATGAGGTTAATAATTCCCACCCCACAAGGTTGACATAAAAATAAAATGATGTACCTCCAGCCTGGGTGATAGAGTGAGACTCCAACTCAAAAAATGAAATCAAAGCCGGGCTCGGTGGCTCCTGCGTCTTTGGGAGGCTGAGGTGAGTGGATTGCCTGAGCCCGCGGGTTCGAGGCCCGCCTGGGCAACTTGGCGAGACCTCATCTCTACAATAAATAAAAAACCAGCTGGGCGTGGTAGCATGCGCCTGTAGTTCCAGCTACTTGGAAGGCTGAGGCGGAAGGATCGCCTGAGACCAGCAGGTCAAGGCTGCGGTGGCCGGGAGCGGCCACTGCACTCCAGTCTGGGTGACAGAGTGAGACTCCAACTCAAAAAAAAAAATGAAATCAAGTAAAATGATGTAATTTTTCTAAAGCACTTAGCCTGATGCATAATAAACATTCAATTTATGTTTGATATTTTTATCATGATATTATTATTCTCTTTCTCACTTTATAGACATCAAAACTGAGGCCCAAAGAGGCTATGTATGTCTTAAAGTCACAAAGCCAACCTAATTGTGTGTGAACATCTGTTGATTATATAAGGATAAGGAGACATGAGCCAGGAAAGATGAGGTTCTATCTCAGAAACAATTCCCAAATGTCCATTTCTTGTCCATACTCTGTGTCCACTGTAGATCAGCTGTGGCCTCTACTAAGTCCTATTGTTATTGTCCTTGTTTTAGAACCTGGGGAGACAGAGCACATAGCTGGTCTTCAGGAAGTGAACTAGATCACTTCTGTCCACGTTTTGTGACCAAAGCAAGTCACTTGCCTATATGGAAGTTCACCAATTTGGCTACACGTGACCTTCTTACAGGCAGGTAACCAGATATCGGTGAAGAGTGATATAATTTATGACCACCGGCTACTGAAGCAAAGATGATCTTAGTGTGAGCTATCTTCTGACATCCATCAATTGAAACACCTGTCCCAGGTTGCCAAAAGTAGTATAAAAAAGAAAAAGACCCTTCTACGGCATTAAAAGGAACATCTATTGATGCCCACTCCTTGAAATAATTTCTCAAAATCTCTAAACCATGGATGAAAATTAAAATTTCCATTCATTGAAAACCATTCACACACAGTCATGTGGCTCCCCCTAGGATGAGTGGGTCTTTATACTGGAACATCACAGAAGGCTCGTCTTTCCTCTCTTTTTTTTTTTTTGAGTTGGATTTCAAAGCAATTCCCACCTAGCCCATCCTATTCCATCAACCTCTGCTGATTTGGTGCTAATCCCTGGTCTGCAAGGTGGAAACACAAAAGAGAGGGGGACACAGAACTTGCCCTCAAGAAAGGCGGAGAACTTCCCTCTTGTGGGGAAAAGTAGCAGTAAAGTCAACAAACAGAAGACAATGTAAGTGCTGGTATGGGCTGGGGGCTGTGGAAGCACAAAAAAGAGTCACTGAATCTAGCCTGGCGAAGTCAGAAAAGTTTCATATGAGAAAGCGTGAGGTTGTTGGAATTTCATTCTTTTTTTTTTGAGTAGGAGTCTCACTCTGTTGCCCAGGCTGGAGGGTAGTGGCACGCTCATGGCCACCATAGCCTTGATCTGCTGGGTTCAGGTGATCCTTCCGCCTCAGTCTTCCAAGTAGCTGGGAGCTACAGGCATGCGCCACCATGCCCAGCTATTTTTTTTATTTATTGTAGAGATGAAGTATTGCCAAGCTGCTAGTGTCCTTGTTTTAGAACCTGGGCAGACAGAGCACATAGCTGGTCCTTGTGCCGTGGGCTCAGGCAATCCTCTCGCCTCGGCCTCTCAAAGTGCTGGGATTATAGGAGTGAGCCTCTGCGCCCGGCCAGAATTTCATTCTTAAGAAGGGTGGATGGGAATTGTGCAACTGGTTGAATTTATGAGATGACGTTGGGGACAAACATTTATGTCTTTTTAGAGTAAGTATTCAGGCTTTCTGGTATTTCTTATTTATTGGCAAGCATCTTTTCTTTTCTTTTTTTTTTTTTTTGAGTTGGCGTCTCACTCCGTCGCCCAGACTGGAGTGCAGTGGCCGCTCCCGGCCACCGCAGCCTCGACCTGCTGGGCTCCGGCAATCCTTCCACCAGCCTTCCAAGTAGCTGGAACTACAGGCGCGCGCTACCACGCCCGGCTAATTTTTGATTTATTGTAGAGATGAGGGCTCGCCAAGTTGCCCAGGCGGGTCTCAAACCCACGGGCTCAGGCAATCCACTCACCTCAGCCTCCCAAGGCACGGGATTACAGGCTGAGCCACCGAGCCCGGCAAGCATCTTTTCTGAGTGTTGGGTGTTGACAATGTGACAGGCAGTTAAATGACACAATCTGTGCCCTTTGGGACTTAACAAAGCTGAAGCAGAGATGCTCAAGAATAGGCCTTTCTTGAAGACCAGAATGGGACTCAAAGAACAGGTAAATCTCCCAAGACAAGCAACCCGCCCGAGTCATGTACGGCAACTGGTAAGCTAGCCATGCTGAAAAACCGATGGGCTTCTTTGAAACTCAAGTCTTTGGGATGATTCCATTATCTGCAATGGCCCTGGGTGAATAGTTGGCCTCATCTATAGCCAGATTGCCCCTGGCAGAGAACTCACCTCTTTAAGAAAGTCCCATGAACCCTACCCTGATCACTTTGACCCCAATCCCTTGTTTCCTGGCATCTCTTATTGCTGCAGATCAACAAGAATGAGGTGGTCCAAATGAGTATGGGAGAGAAAAAGCAGAAAAGAAGATGAAAGAAAAAATCAGAAGATGGAGGCCTCCTCCCACTCCCTAACCCCAACAGGTTGTTTGTAGCCCTTGGGACCAACTTTGGAAAAAACATAAAGTTTTATATGGCCTGCAGCCCTCTTTCTCTCTCCCCAGCTCTCTCCTGGGACTGTAAACTCTCTAAGCATGAACAAATTAGCATATTATTACATCTCAGGGGCATGTTT
>CAUYQG010110575.1:0-14865 GCA_963574415.1 Tarsius wallacei | reverse complement strand
AAACACCAAAAAACAACACACAACACAAAAGACAGGTTAGGCAACCAAGAAAAGAAAAAAATACTAATGGAAAGAGCCCAAATAGCAGAGACAAAACCTTACATAGCTTAACAAGTATAATTTCTTTCTTTCTTTTTTATTTTATTTTTATTTTTTTGAGTTGGAGTCTCACTCTGTCACTCAGACTGGAGTGCAGCCTCGACCTGCTGGGCTCCGGTGATCCTTCCGCTCAGCCTTCCAAGTAGCTGGAACTACAGGTGTGCACTACCACGCTCGGCTAATTTTTGATTTATTGTAGAGATGAGGTCTCGCCAAGTTACCCAGGCGGGTCTCGAACCCGCGGGCTCAGGCAATCCACTCACCTCGGCCTCCCAAAGTGCTGGGATTACAGGCTGAGCTACCGAGCCTGGCCTTTTTAAATTTTAAGTTAGAGTCTCACTCTGTTGCCCAGGCTGGAGTGCAGTGACACGCTCACAGTCACCACAGCCTCGGCCTACTGGGCTCAGGTGATCCTTCCGCGTCAGCGTTCCAAGTAGCTGGAACTATAGGTGTGCGTCATCATGCCTGGCTAAGTTTTTGATTTATTGTAGAGGTCTTGCCAAGTTGCTCAGGTTGGTCTGGAAGCAGTGAGCTCAGGCAATCCTCTCACCTCGTCCTTCCAAAGTGCTGGGATTACAGGCATGAGCTACTGCACCTGGCTAACAAGTATAATTTCTTGAAAATAGAATTTGCTTGGGAAGGTTTTGTCTCTGCTATTTGGGCTCTTTCCATTAGTATTTTTTTCTTTTCTTGGTTGGCCTAACCACTCATTAGTGATGACAGATCATTATACCACATTGACATGACAAAAATGGTTCGGAGGGAACACAGGCCTGCCAGCCAGATGACAACACATGGGTGTCAAAAAGCACAACACTTGAGTGATTTGGAAAGGGCTGTCCTTTAAATAGTCACTTACATTCAGGTGGCCAATATTTTCATCTTGTGGTATGTATTCTTAGTGGTCACAAGTCAACACTATGGAGTTGAGTGGACATTATTTTTTATTTTATTTTTGAGTCGAGTCTCGGTCTGTCACACAGGCTAGAGTGCAGTGGCACAATCAGAGCTCACTGCAGCCTCAACCTCTTCAGCTCTGAGGCAATCCTTTCATCTCAGCCTCTCCAGTATCTGGAACTACAAGTGTGCCCCACCACACCCAGCTAATTTTTTTTAGGAGAGTAGGGGTAGAGACGAGGTCTCATTATGTTGCCCAGGCTGGTCTTGAACTCCTAGGCTCAAATGATCATCCTGTGTTGGTTTCCCAAAGTGCTGGGATTATAGGTGTGAGCCACCATGCCTGGTCTCGAGTGGACATTACTAGAAGACCTAGTTTCTTTCTTTTTTTTTTGAGTTGGAGTCTCACTCTGTCACCCAGACTGGAGTGCAGTGGGCACTCCTGGCCACGGCAGCCTCGACCTGCTGGGCTCCGGCGATCCTTCCGCCTCAGCCTTCCAAGTAGCCGGAACTACAGATGTGCGCTACCATGCCCAACTTTTAAATTTATTGTAGAGATGAGGTCTCGCCAAGTTGCCCGGGTAGGAGATACTTTAAATGTGCTTCACAGAGTGGGTGGCATGTAGTTCAGCAGCCAAGAAACAGAAGTGATTACTGGTATATTATTATTATTATTGTTCTACTGATGAACTATAATAAAAGGCATTGACTTATTTGGGAACACCTTTAAAACTTTAACTGTGGCCAGGCGTGGTGGCTCAAGCTTATAATTCCAGCACTTTGGGAGGCCTAGGTGAGAGGATTACCTGAGCCTGCAGGTTCAAGACCAGCCTGGGCAACATGGTGAGACCTCGTCTCTACAATAAATCAAAAAATTAGCCGGGCATGGTAGCGCGTGCTTGTAGTTCCGGCTACTTGGAAGGCAGAGGTGGGAGAATTGCCTGAGCCCAGCAGGTCAAGGTTGCGGTGGCTGGGAGCATGCCACTGCACTCCAGTCAGGGCGACAGAGTGAGACTCCAACTCAAAAAAACAAAAACCTTTAACTATAAAAACCATAATGGGGTTGGGCGCGGTGGCTCAAACCTGTAATTGAAGCACTTTGGGAGGCCGAGGTGAAAGAATTGCCTGAGACCAGGGGCTTAAGACCAGCCTGGGCTCTTGGTAAGACCTCGTCTCTACAATAAAAAAAAAAAAAAAATTAGCCGTGAGTGGTGGCAGGTGCCTGTAGTTCCAGCTACTTGGAAGGCTGAGGCAGAAGAATCACCTGAGTCCAGCAGGTTGCAGCTGCAGTGGCTGTGAGTGTGTCGCTGCACTCAAGCCTGGGCGACAGAGTGAGACTCCAACCGACCAACCAACCAAACAAACAAAAAATCCAGAATGGAAATTCTAAGTATCTTTCCTAAGCTATTTCTCTCAAAGAAACAAATGCTACAAAAGTATCTGTTTTAACACAGAATAGAAAAATAGTCTGAAACAAATGCTCTTCTGACCAGTTACCACTTTGTCTCCCCAACTGGACAAATTTTCTTTGTTTTCCAATGCCTTGGCTTTGTCTGAATGATATAGTTAAAGAAGGTTAATTGGGCAAGAATAGCTCAATTATTTTGCATTCTGAACAGTACTGAGTTTGTGATTGGCATCCAGCAAGGGCTAAAGCAAAATGCCCTTTTGAGGTCCCATTTAGTCAATGTGGGCAATTTCAAAACTCTCGCGGCAGCTGCATGCATATGTAGATTTCTATCAGCTCCTCATCCAAGTTCTGAGCTGGGAGATCTTTGTTTACTGATCCTAGTGACCCTGCAAGGTAGTCACAGTCTTGCTTTATGCTGGTGTATAATTTAACTGTATTTCAGTTTCCCCAAGCACATCACTTTCTCCAAGCTATTATGCAGTGCTTATGTGAGTCCAATATGTTCTCTTTCATCTCTGGGAGGGGAGCAGCCTTGGGGAATTCCCAAGAAAAGCACAGTTTGCTTCTACAACGTGTTCCCCTGCCAAGGATGCTTTTCCACATTTCTGAATTTCCAGACATGGCTAGAACCAGAGAGGCCTCCAGGTAAGCCTGTAGGAACATGTCCTCTTGCTTCTCTCCCACAATGTGACTCTTTTTGAGTTCTCTAGACAGGCTGGAGGCCAGGGGGAATAAGGACCTTGCTGTGACCTGCCAGGAAGGGGAGGGGGTCTTTTCCCCCAGGCCACCTAAAGTCAGGGTCATGTGAATTCCAAGGCCTCTTTGCTTCAAAACACCCTGCTCTGTCCTGTTCCTCCATGAGGAAAGCAGGGGCAGATGCTGTGAGAGGGAAGGAGGAGGAAGGCAAGAGAGGGACGGGTAGGGAGGTAACAGCTGGGCATAGTGAATAATGAAGACAAATGATGATCTCCTCCACCCAGTGCAAAGGGGAATGGGTCAGACTGAAGCCAGACAACCCCAAACCTTCATATTCAACAGCCATATATCACATGATAGAATGTCTCGCCCACTGAACATGTGGCTGAGGCAGCCTCTGTTATTTATAACATAGCAATAGTTAACATTTATAGAGGGTCTACATTACATGTTACCACTTGTAATTTTCCAGTAACTCCCACAGTAGGTAGGTACTACCCCCAGCTCCATTTTACAGTGAGGAAACTGGCCCGAGAGGGTACCAAAAGCCACACAGCTAATAGATGGAAGATCTGGTATTTTAAAAAATATTTTTTTGGTTATTATTAAATTTTTTTTGGAAATAAGGTCTCACTTGGTTGCTCAGGCTGGTTTCGAACTCCTGGCCTCAAGCGATCCTCCTACCTCAGTTTCCCAGAGTGTTGGGATTACAGGTGTGAGCCACCATGCCTGGCATAAGAGCTGGCATTTGAACCCAAGAATGATGCTAAAGCACTGTTCTCATCATTTAGGTGATGGAACATTTGGCAATGTTGAAGATATATATATATATTTTGAGTCAGAGTCTTACTCTGTCGCCCAGGCTGGAGTTCAGTGGCATGCTCACAGCCACCCCAGCTTGACTTGCTAGCAGGCACATGTTACCATATCTGGCTTTTTTTTTTTCTAATTGTAGAGATGAAGTCTTGCCAAGTTGCCCAGGCTGTTCTCGAACCCATGGGCTCAGGCAATCCACTCACCTTGGCCTCCGAAAGTGCTGGGATTATAGGTGTGAGTACTGCACCTGGCCCAAGAAGTAACATCAATCCTTCTGCCTCAGCCATCCAAGTAGCTGGAACTACGGGCATGTACCATCATACCCAGATAATTTTTTTATTTATTGTAGAGATGAGGTTTTGCCATGTTGCTCAGGCTGGTCTTGAACCCATGGGCTCAGGCAATCTTCTTACCTCCACTTCCCAAAATGCTGAGATTACAGGTGTGAGCCACCGTGCCCAGCTCATTCTTTCCTTTTGATGTTACTTCTTGGGCCAGGTGCAGTACTCACACCTATAATCCCAGCACTTTCGGAGGCCAAGGTGAGTGAATTGCCTGAGCCCATGGGTTCGAGAACAGCCTGGGCAACTTGGTGAGACTTCATCTCTACAATTAAAACAAAAAAGCCAGATGTGGTAGCACATGACTGTAGTTCTGGCTACTTGGAAGACTGAGATGGAAGGATCACCTGTACCCAGCAGGTTGAAGCTACAGTGGCCGTGAACATAACACTGCACTCCAGCCTGGGTAACAGAACGGGAATCTGACTCAAAAGAAAACAAGATGTTACTTCTTTACTGGTCTTACACACATACACACGCACACAACCCTGTAAGTATTCATGGGCTATCTCTTTCTTAAAACTGTGGAAGCTGGGCATAGTGGCTCACGCCTGTAATCCCAGCACTTTGGGAGGCTGAGGTGAGAGGACTGCCTGAGCACACAGGTTCGAGGCCAGCCTGGGCAACATGGTGAGATCTCTTCTCCACAATAAATCAAAAAATTAGCTGTGTGTGGTGGCATATACCTGTGGTTCCAGCTACTTGGAAGGCTGAGGTGGAAGGATCGCCTGAGCCCAGCAAGTTGAGGCTGCAGTGGCCATGAGTGTGCCACTACACTCCAGCCTGGGTGACAAAATGAGACTCTTACTCAAAAAAACACAAAAAACAAAAAACTGTGGAAACACAGGCACACCCACCAAAAGGTAAAGCCAAAAGGTTTGAGAGGAGAGTGAGTGCAGATTTTCTGAGAAATAGAATCCTGTAAGAAACTGGAATCAGGATTAAGCATGTATTTTAAAGGATTCTATATCTTTCCTGAACACTCATATAAACTACGATGCTGGGTTTTCAAAGATGGAGGCCACTAGCCAACTGCCTAGAAGTTCCGAATAGGCTGGGCCAGTCCTGGGTCATGGGTGCTATGAAGGCAACCAGCAACTGCAGTCCCCGGGTTCTGGGATACTAGGCATTTAGATGGGAGTGTGGTGGGCTGGCAAAGATCACTGACTAACAAACACATCTCCCTCACATAGTCTCTGCTGAGCCTCAAGGAGGGATAAGTTGTTTCTCTGGGCTTTTATTTATTTTTGTTTATTTTTGTCTTTGAGTCAGAGTCTCACTTTGTCTCGATCTTGACCACAGCAGCCTCAACCTGCTGGATTCAGACAATCCTTCCGCCTCAGCCTCCTGAGTAGCTGGGACTGCAGGCACATGCCACCATACTCAGCTAATTTTTTTGACTTATTGTCATGCCAAGTTGCCTAGGCTGATCTCAGACCCCTGAGCTCAGGCAATCCTCTGGCCTTGACCTCTCAAAGTGCTGAGATTACAGGCATGAGCTATCACCCCTGGCCTCTCTGGGCTTTTAAATTACATTCCTCTATGAAGAGATGAACTTTCCTGTCCTCTAGTTATTGTAAATCACCTACTCTCTGATAACTTAAAAATAATTCATGGTTGTCTGGTCACAAACATTTTTTCTTTTCTTCCTTTAGTTACTTTTTATACTTGCATTAAAAAAATTACTCAACTAACATGTTCATTATAGGGGGAAAGATACAGACAAGCAAAAAAGAAAAAAAATGAAATTCATTCCTACAATCATTTTAGCCCAATGGTAACATTTTAACATTTTAAAACTTTTTTCTATCCTACACATATTTGACAGAGCTGTTATCATGTTGTGTAGACTGTTTGCAGTCTACTTTTTTTTTTAACCTGGAATATATCGGGGAAATAAATCAATACATCTCCATATCAATAAATCTTTCCATATCAATCTCTCTCTTCACCACACTCTGTCTTTACATGTTGCATATATTTGACGTCCCTTTATTTTATTTTTTGAGTTGGAGTCTCACTCTGTCGCCCAGGCTGGAGTACAGTGAGTGGCATGCTCACAGTCACTGCAGCCTTGGCCTGCTGGGCTCAGGTGATCCTTCTGTCTTAGCCTTCCAAGTAGCTGGAATTACAGGTGTGAGCAACCACACCCAGCTAATTTTATTTATTTATTGTAGAGATGAGGGTTCCCTAAGTTGCCCAGACTGGTCTGGAACCCATGGGCTCAGGCAATCCTCTCACCTTAGCCTCCCAAAGTGCTGGGATTATAGCCATGAGCCACCACACCCGGCCTATTTGGCTTCTCTTAAAAAAATCTGGTGGACTACCGAGGACCCATGGGTTGTAGTCATGATATTTTCTTAAGTTAAACACTTTCTAAAGCCCTAACATTCCAATACCAGGCCAGAGGGTGAAAAAAGGCATTCAGCTGTCTTGAATTGAAAGGCCCTGTGTTTGCATCAACTTTGACCAAGAGGTAGCAACCTGCCTTTGTGTTTCCTGCCAGAATTCCCCACTAATGTGGCAAGTTCTTCTCAGTCCTGAGTGTGACAGACGGTGCACAGGGTACTGCTGGGTTGCACGTGCAGTCCTAGGACATAGGAAAGGTGACTTGGGAAAAGGAGGAGGAAAAGAAGGGGGTGAGGAAAGACTACCAAAAGAAAAAAGCAAGAGGTATTCAGGAGACAAGAGAGGATGAAAGATACCACGCTCCTGGCTTTGAATGGTACTAGGTGGTACCAGCCTGGGCCACCTCTGCTTGCCCTCCTCTGAGTGAAAGGGAGCTTTTCCAGTGAGGTCACGCCAAGTCCCTGCACTCCAATTTAAACGTCTGCTCACTCGCTCGCTCACTGTCAAGCTTTTTAAATGCTCACATCTGGGCTACATTACCAAAGAGGCCCATGTGTTTGCAGAAGGTAATTTATGGCAGCCAGATAACAACACCCGGCCTGGAGAAGTCCCTCAGAAACCTGGGGGAGTTTGGACTCACATGGAAATAGAGAACTGGCCAAGTAAATTATGATACATAAAGAAATTATGGTGTGTCTACACACACATAGGTCACTCCCATATTCCATGCATATCTTTGAGATTTTAGAACTGGAGAAAAGACAAGGGTTTAATCCAGAAGTCCTAAAGGAAAAACAATGTGCCTTTGCTTACATGTTTTCTTTTCTCTACACAGAAGCAGCGTGTTTGTGAGATGCTCCCTGTATCCTGGGGGATATAAGCCAGGAATTTATGAACCCCTCAAATCTGCAGGACTCAGTGTTTAGCTCAGGAGTAAATGAGACATGTCAAATATTTAGCCCTGTGCCTGCCACAAGGTTTATGCTACATTTCAATAGAGAGAAAACCTCTTGAGAGAAAAACCACATGATAGTTTCTCTTTTTAATAAACTCTACAATGAAACAAAAAAGAATTTTCTTTTTTTTTTGAGTTGGAGTCTCACTGTTGCCCAGACTGGAGTGCAGTGGCCACTCCCGGTCACTGCAGCCTCGACCCACTGGACTCCGGCAATCCTTCCGCCTCAGTCTTCCGAGTAGCCGGAATTACAGGCACGCGCTACCATGCCCGGCTGATTTTTTGATTTATTGTAGAGATGAGGTCTCGCCAAGTTGCCCAGGTGGGTCTTGAACCCGTGGGCTCAGGCAATCCACTCACCGCAGCCTCCCAAAGCACGGGATTACAGGCTGAGTCACCAAGCCTGGCTTAAAAAAAAGAATTTTCTAATGTTGGCATAATTTTTTTTTTTTGAGTTGGAGTTTTACTCCATTGCCCAGGCTGGAGTGCAGTGCCACACTCATGGCCATCCCAGCTTCGACCTGCTGGGCTCTGGTGATCCTTCCGCCTCAGACTTCCAAGGCCCCTGAACTACAGACGCGCACTACCATGCCCGGCTAATTTTTGATTTATTGTAGAGATGAGGTCTTGCCAAGTTGCCCAGGTGGGTCTCAAACCCGCAGGCTCAGGCAACCTATTCACCTTGGCCTCTCAAAGTGCTGGGATTACAGGCTGAGCCACTGAGCCCAGCCTGCATAATGTTTTGCAAAATCTTTTTTTTCTTTTTTTTTTTGAGTTAGAGTCTCTCTTTGTTGTTCGGGCTGAAGTGCAGTGGTGCAATCACGGCCACTGCAGCCTCAACCTGCTGGGTTCAGGTGATTCTTCTGCCTCAGCCTTCCAAGTAGCTGGGATGATAGGTGTGTGCCACCTACCCCACCTGGCTAATTTTTTGACTTATTGTAGATTCGAGGTCTCGTCAAATTGCCCTGGCTGGTCTCAAGCCCCTAGGCTCAGGCAATCCTCTCACTTCTCTCTCCCAAATTGCTGGTATTACAGGCATGAGCCACTGTGCCCAGCCACAAAATCATTTTGTAAGTGCTTCTCTGTGTTTAATTCTCCTAACTAGCTTGGCTGAGACCACATGTGCCACCTCCAGTTAAAGTGGGGTGAGTGAGACTCAGTCTGGTGCCCCCCACTCATCTCTGGTCAGGACCATTGCAACAGCTCTCTCTAATTAGTCTCTCTGTGTCCCCCTGCCCCATTCCAGTCTGTCCTCAACACAGCAGCCAGAGTGAGTCTGTTTAAAATGAAAACTGTTTAAAGATGGTCACACTCTCAAGCTCAAAACCCACAGACCCTAATACTCTGCAGGCCAACCCCACATCAGCTCCTGCTCAGCTCCCTTATATGGGTTCTCTCCAAACATGGGACTTCCTTCCAGGGGCTGGTTGGTATACATGAGGCATGCTCCCGCCACCCAGCCTGTGCACTTGCTGTTCCTCAGCCTGGAATATACTTCCCCAAAGACCTGCACGGCTTCCTGACTCATCTCCTGCACACCTTCTTTGGTGGGCTTGTCTGACCACTCTATTTAAAACTGCAGCCCTCAGCTGGGCTCGGTGGCTCAGCCTGTAATCTCGCGCCTTGGGAGGCTGAGGTGAGTGGATTGCCTGAGCCCGTGGGTTCGAGACCCGCCTGGGCAACTTGGCGAGACCTCAACTCTACAATAAATCAAAAAATTAGCCGGGCGTGGTAGCGCGCGCCTGTAGTTCCAGCTACTTGGAAGGCTGAGGCGGAAGGATCGCAGGAGCCCAGCGGGTCGAGGCTGCGGTGGCCGGGAGCGGCCACTGCACTCCAGTCTGGGTGACAGAGTGAGACTCCAACTCAAAAAAAAAAAAAAAAAAAATTGTAGCCTGGCTTTGCTAACACTCCCTATTCCTCCTCCCTAACCTTTTCTCCATAACTCTTCCCATAAGATACTGTGCATATTTATTTAGTGACAGTCTCTTCCCATTAGGCTGTAAGCCTTATAAGAGCAGGGTTTTGTCTTTTTTTTTTTAACTGCTGTATCCCCAGCATCTAGAATAGGGCCAGGCACATGGTATAACAGAAACCCAGTAGCTACTAATCAGGCCAATAAATAAACTGACATTTCATAATGAATCCATTATGTGTTTGCTGACTATGGTGGCAGAGTCTTTTGCCTTGTTCACTGCTGTGTCACCAGAGCTGGAACAGGGCAGAGTACAACATGGATGCCCAATAAATAATGAAAGAAGAAATGATTCTTCACAGCTTCATGTAGCTTTTTCCAGACATTTTCTCATGTGTAATAAAACATACCAACTTAAAAAAGAAACTTAGTAAGTTGTACTGCTTTCTAGGGCATGAGTAATAATCTATGCTACCAAAGTACACTGGTTTTCTATTTTTTTCAGCTATAATGTATCATAACTCCCAAGACGCATGAGGGATAAGAACCATGACAACACCTCTGCTAACAGTGACTTATTAAAGTCATGATTTAGAAGAGGGAGGGTGGCAAGAGGGTCTTGGCAATGCACCCTGTCCCCATGGCACACTATATCTGAATCTGAGCCAGGAATGTAGGTACGTTGGAACATTTGGAGCTGGAGGGAAGTCACTGTGTAGTCTGAAAAATTCCCAAGATGGTTCAGATAGGCCCTGCCTTCCTTTTGGAAAGGTCCTGAAATGCAATGTACTTTTTCATCTACTCTCTTTTGTTCAAGGGATGCATTGTTAATTATAAGAATGCCATAACTTACTGAACCTATCTTTATTGTTGGCATTTGGATATTTCTAACTGTTTGCATCAAAAATAACAGTGATGGCCGGGCTCTGTGGCTTAGCTTGTAATCCCAGCACTTTGGGGGGCTGAGGTGAGTGGATTGCCTGAGCTTGCGGGTTCGAGACCAGCCAGCACAACTTGGCAAGACTGCGTCTCTACAATAAATAAAAAATTAGCCAGGCGTGGTGGCGTGAGCCCATAGTTCTGGCTACTTGGAAGGATGAGGTGGAAGGATCACCTGAGCCCAGCAGGTCAACACTGGGGTGGCCGTGAGCGTGCCACTGCTCTCCAGTCTAGGAGACAGAGTGAGACTCCAACTAAAATACAAACAAACAAACAAACAGTGATGCATATCCTTGCAATATGTACCACTGCAGGAAATTTTTCTTTATTAACTACTCAGTGACCACACACTTCAGTGTCCATGAATGAGGGTCTCCTGAGATCCATGTTCCAATACTTGTTGCAACACTATACTGATGATGCGAGAAGCAGTGAGACTGATCTCAGAAGAGGTCCTCCACACTTCCAGAGGCTCCTATAACGAACAAACATCGAGAAACAACCAGATGCTATCTTTGGTTCTATTCTTCAGTCAACACAGGCAACCTAGAGGTAGTGCCTACTGGGTTAGAAGTGTCATCGACAGTTTTGTTTTCTCCAAACAGGAGGCAAGGGACCCTTTGAGAGGCATCTGACTTCACTGGAGTGTAAGACAAGCCCATTAGTATGACCTCCACAGACCTGCATTCCAGTGACCTAGGTCAGCTCACCTAATTCTTTGGTGTGTGCTTTTGCTGGATCATTTCTTTAATTAAACTGGAGTAATCACAACGATTTAATTGGAATAATAACAAAGACCATTATGATCTCACTATACTGTTGGGAGGAAGAATTAAGTGAATAATTAAAAACTTGATAAGGATTTTAAACATGCAAGTAGTTAAGGGAAAGTAATGCCAAATGATTATGGGGCCCTCTTGAGATAACACCCTAAGTGCCGAAACTCTTGAACAAGGAGCAGGCCACACTGAAATCTCAGAAGCTTGCTTGGAAAACATACAGTGGTCTTGTGAATGACGGCACAGGAGGGAACATGGGGTTTTCTCTTCTGGCATTTTGAGGCCAAAAGTAGACCAGATATTAGCTGTCAAAGAACTAGTACACACATCTGGTTACTAAATAAATGACCAAACATCGAGAAACAACCAGATGCTATCTTTGGTTCTATTCTTGTTAGATACTCTGAAGACACAACACTTTCACTGAATAGTTATGCTACAGAAACTGTGCAGTGGGCACAAAGATAAAAGTGCAGGATGTTACCTGTGACCTCAGTTTTAATATAAATAGCTGGAAGCAGCCTAAATGTATAATAGGAGGTTGGCTAGCTGAATTATGAAGGCACAAAGAAATATGTTTTTATCCTAAGGAAAGAACTTCAAGTTAAAAAAAAGAAAAATTAAGTCACTAAACAACTTATCCAATTTGTCTCTAGGAAGGGGAGTATATTGGGGGGGATAAAAGTAAATGTTGAAGGTGATAAAGAGTAACTTTTTATGTTTATTTTTTAGAGACAAGGTCTCACTGTGTTTCCCAGTCTGGTCTTGAACTCCTGGGCTCAAGAAATATTTCCAGCTGGGCTGGGTGGCTCAGCCTGTAATCCTGTACTTTGGGAGGCTGAGGTGAGTGGATTGCCTGAGCCCGCGGGTTCAAGACCCACCTGGGCAACTTGGCGAGACCTCATCTCTACAATAAATAAAAAATTAGCCGGGCTTGGTGGCTCAGCCTGTAATCCCGCGCCTTTGGGAGGCTGAGGTGAGTGGATTGCCTGAGCCCGTGGGTTCGAGACCCGCCTGGACAACTTGGCGAGACCTCATCTCTACAATTAATCAAAAAATCAGCCAGGCGTGCTAGCGCGCGCCTGTAGTTCCAGCAACTCGGAAGGCTGAGGTGGAAGGATCGCAGGAGCCCAGTGAGTCGAGGCTGCGGTGGCCAGGAGCGGCCACTACACTCCAGTCTGGGCGACAGAGTGAGACTCCGACTCAAAAAAAAAAGAAATATTCCCACCTCGGATTTTCAAAGTGCTGGGATTACAGATGTGAACCACTGTGCCCAGTTAAAAGTAACTTTTATACCTAACCCTGAATTGCATCCTACATCTTTAAAATAAAAAAGAGTAACTTTTACTTTTACTCTATACATTCATGTAGTTTTGACATGTTTATAGTGATAACATAATTCTTTGTGAAAAAGTATATTTCATTTACGTTGAGCCTTTTTTTTTGAGTTGGAGTCCACTCTGTTGCCCAGGGTGGAGTGCAGTGGTACACTCATGACCACCGCAGCCTCAACCTGCTGGTCTCAGGTGATCCTGTCACCTCAGCCTTCCAAGCAGCTGGAACTACAGGTATGTGCCACCATGCCTGGCTAAATTTTTGATTTATGGCAGAGATGAGGTCTCACCAACTACCCAGGCTGGTCTCAAACCTGTGGGCTCAGGCAATCCTCTTACCTAGGGCTCAAAGTGCTAGGATTATAGGTGTGAGCCACCACACCCAGCCAAGTCATTTTCTCTACATAATACATAACTGAAACTTTGCTATTCTCTGATCCCTATTTAATTACTACTATGCAATCTATCCTATTTGCTTGCTAGATATGTTTTACTTTTTCACCATTTCCACACACACAGTTACTCACACTTTTCCAGGAGTGTTTTTCTTTAGGGTTTTTGTGCACTTTTCCATACCAGCTATGTTTCTGGATAAATTGCCACTATGCGATCTCCTTTCTGGGTTTTAAAAACATGATTTCTTTTGATGATAAAAAAATCTGAAATTCAGATTTCAGAGCAAAAAGTAAAAAGTAAACTGGGGGTTATCAACACTTTATTTGCTGAGTACAGAGCAGCAACCCTTCACAATCACCATCAATTCATATAAAAATCAAGATCCTTTTAGGCTGGGTGTGGTGGCTCAGCCTGTAATCCCAACATTTTGGGAGGCTGAGGCGAGAGGATTGCCTGAGCCCAGGGGTTGGAGACCAGCCTGGGCATCTTGGTGAGACTCGTCTCTACAATAAATCACAAAAATCAGCTGGGTATGGTGGCGTGCATCTATAGTTCCAGCTACTTGGAAGGCTGAGGCGGGAAGGATCGCCTAAGCCCAGCAGGTAGAGGCTACGGTGGCCATGAGCATGCCACTGCACTCCAGCCTGGACAACAGAGTGAGACTACAACTGAAAACCAAACAAACAAAAAACAAGATCCTTTTGCACTCCAGCCTGGGCGACGGAGTGAGACTCCAACTCAAAAGAAAAAGTAGGACATCTTCTTCTCATACTTTTGGATTTCATGGAGCAGACTCAACTTAAAAAAAAAGTTGCTTGTATATTTTATTTTAAATTTTTATTTATTATCCAGGTGCAATGGGTCATGCCTGTAATCCCAGTACTTTGGGAGGCAGAGGTGAGAGGACTGCCTGAGCCCATGGGGTCAAGACCAACTTGGGCAACATGGCGAGACCTAGTCTCTACAATAAATAAAAAAATTAGCTGGGCGTGGTGGCGTATGCCTGTAGTTCCAGCTACTTGGAAGACTGAGGTGGAAGGATTGCCTGAGCCCAGCAGTTCCAGGCTGCAGTGGCTGTGAATGTGCCACTGCACTCCAGACTGGGCAACAGAGTGAGTCCAACAGACTCTGACTAAAAAAATATATATATTTATTTATTATTTTTAAAGTCTCGCTATGTTGCTAGGCTGGTCTTGAACTTCCGGGCTCAAGCAATCCTCCCACCTTGGCTTCCCAAAGTGATGGGATTAAGACCAAAAATAGACTAGATATTAGCTATCAAAGAGTGAGTTAACAAATCTGGTTACTAAACCTCGCTACCACACCCGGCTGTGTTTGTGTAATTTGACATAATTTTGTCAGGTGATCATAGTAATAAAGTCCAGAGCTGGGTACAGTGGCTCATGCCAGGAATCCCAGCACTTTGGGAGGCCCAGGCAGGAGGACTGCTTGAGCCCAGGAGTGTGAGACCAGCCTGGGCAACATAGTGAGAACTCTCTACAAAAAAATAAAAAAATTATTCAGGCATGGTGGTGTGTGCCTGTAGTTTCAGCTACTCAGGAGGCTGACGTGAGAGGATCACCTGGGCCCAAGAAGCTGAGGTTGCCGTGAGCTGTGATTATGCCACTGCAATCCAGTCTGGGTGACAAAGTGAAACCCCAACTCAAAAAAATAAACCTCCCCCAAAAACCCCCACAAAAAATCCCCAAAACACAAAATGAAGCACACTTTTGTTATCCAGAAATCAACATATATAGGACCATTCTTCAGGTTGATCTAGCTTATAATAATAAACTAGATTTAAGAATTTAAGAAGGCCAGGCACAGTGGCTCACGCCTATAATCCCAACACTTTGGGAAGCCAAGGTGAGAGGACTGCCTGAGCCCACAGGTTCAAGACCAGCCTGGGCAACTTGGCAAGACCTCATCTCTACAATAAAT
>CAUYQG010110572.1:0-27944 GCA_963574415.1 Tarsius wallacei | reverse complement strand
ATTTGCCAAGTGTATATTAGATAAGGGCCCAACATCTAGGATCTACCAGGAACTCATACATGCCCCGCAGAAAAACCAAAAAAACACACAAACAAACAAAAAAACCAGCCCCATTACAAAGTGGGCAAAAGATATGAATAGACACTTCTCAAAAGAAGACATGTGAGCAGCCAACAGATACATGAAAAAATGCTCAGCCTCACTAATCATCAAAGAAATGCAAATTAAAACTATACTAAGATCCACCTAACTCCAGTCAGGATGGCCATCATCAATAACTCAAAAAACAACAGATGCTGGAAAGAGGATGCGGGGAAAAGGAGCACTTATACACTGTTGGCAGGAGTGTAAACTAGTACACTAGTACAACCTCTGTGAAAAACAGTTTGACGATTTTAAAAAGATCTAAAAATCTACTTTCCACACAACCCTGTAATCCCCCTCCTGGCAATATGCCCAGAGGAACTCAAATCACTCTATGAAAAAGATACCCACACACATATGTTTATTGC
The DNA here is from genome assembly GCA_963574415.1 of Tarsius wallacei. Classification (NCBI taxonomy): domain Eukaryota; kingdom Metazoa; phylum Chordata; class Mammalia; order Primates; family Tarsiidae; genus Tarsius; species Tarsius wallacei. Next base: position 27,432 of record CAUYQG010110572.1, on the reverse strand, counting down.
ATCATTATTTGCAATAGCAAAAACATGGAACCAACTGTACTGTACATAAAAAGAGAACTGAATAAAAAAATGTGGTACATACACATGATGGAATATTACACAGCCATATAGAAGGACAAAATTATGAACTTCACAACAACTTGAATGGACTTAGAGTCTATAATAACAAGTGATGTATCACAGAAACAAAGAGCTGAGAACCACATGTTCTCACTCATAAGCAGACCTTGAACAATTATCATAATACTCTAAGAAAGGGATTGGCAGTAGTGGGAAACTGCCAGGGGAGGGAGGGACACACCTCATCAATAAAGGTGCCTCCATAATGACCTTTGTATACCTAACCCTGAATTGTACCCCACATCTTTAAATTTTTTTTTTTTAAAGAGAAAGAAACAGGGTCTCATTCTGTCGTCCAGGCCAGTGGCATGATCATAAATCACTGTAAACTCAAACTCCTGGGCTCAAGTGATGCTCCTGTCTCAGTCTTTCCAATAGCTGAGACTATAGGTATGTACTACAAAATCTGACTGTTTTTAAAAAATTGATTTCTTATAGAGATGTGGGGTACAAGTGAGGATAAACTATAAACATAAGCTGCATGCAGGTGACGTTTGGGCTTCTAGGTGGCCCTCACTCCCCCGGTAGTGAATCAGATGCCATTTGTGGTGTCACATGTCCCCTTACCCTCTTCTCTCCATCCCTCCCTTAGCTCTGCCCAGTGACTGCTAATCCCATCCTTGTGCTAATGTGACCAGTGATGAGGGCCCAGGTATGAGTGAGAACATGTGGCATTTCAGTTCTTTGTTTCTGTGATAGTTGACTTAGTATAGTGGTCTTCAACTGCTTCCAAGTTGCTGCAAAGGCCATGATTTTGTTCTGCTTTATAGCTATGCAATACTCCATTGTGTATATGTGCCACATTTTCTTTATTCAGTCCACTTTCGATGGACAACAGGGTTGGTTCTATGTGTTTGCTATTGTGAATAGTGTGGCAATAAGCATGCATGTGCAGGTTTTTTGGTAGAGTGATTAATAGTTCTCCAGGTATATTCCCAAGAGAGGGGTGCTGGATTGTATCAAAGGTCAATTTTCAGTTCTTTTAGGAATCACCACACTGCTTTCCATAGAAGTTGAACTTGTTTTCATTCCCACCAACAGTGGAAAAGTGTTCCCTTTTCTCCATGGCCAAGCCAGTACATATTGTTTTTTGACTTATTAATAATTGCTGTCCTTACCGAAGTTAGGTGGTATCTCATTGTGGTTTATTTATTTATTTATTTTTTTGAGTTGGAGTCTCACTCTGTCGCCCAGACTAGAGTGCAGTGGCTGCTCCCAGCCACCACAGCCTCGACCTGCTGGGCTCTGGTGATCCTTCCGCCTCAGCCTTCCAAGTAGCTGGAACTACAGGCGCACACTACCACGCCCGGCTAATTTTTTTGATTTATTGTAGAGATAAGGTCTTGCCAAGTTGCCCAGGCGGGTCTCGAACCCGCCGGCTCAGGCAATCCACTCACCTCAGCCTCCCAAGGCACGGGATTATAAGCTGAGCCACCGAGCCCGACTTTGTTGTGGTTTTGATTTTCATTTCATTAATGATTAGTGAGACTGAGCATTTCTTCATGAGTCTGTTGGCTGCTTGTATGTCATCTTTAGAGAAGTGCCTATTCAAGCATTTTGCCCACTTTTTGATTTTTTTTCTTTCACTTTCTTTGTTTTCCTTGTAGATCATGGATGTTAAGCCTTTATCAGATGCATAATTTGCAAACATTTTTTTTCCCAGTCTGTGAGTTATCACTTTATTCTCTTGATGGTTTCTTTTGCTGTATAAAAGCTTTTCAGCTTGATAAGGTTCCACCTATCTCTCTTAGCCTTTGTAGCATTTGCTTTTGGGGACTGGGTCATGAATTAATTGTGATGTTCAGATGACTGTTTTCTAAGTTTTCTTTTAGGATTCTTATAGTTTGAGGCATGGGATGTTTTTCCATTTGTTTGTGTCGTCCTTGACTTCTTTGAGCAGCATTTTGTAGTTCTTTTAAAGGGCTTTCACTTCTCTGGTTAAATGGATGCCAATGTATTTCTTCTTTTTTTGTGGCTATTGTAAATGTGATTGTGTTTTTGTTTGGTTCTCCACCTGCTTGATACTGATGTATAGAAGTGCAACTATCTTTTGCTCGTTGACTTGGTAACCTGAGACTTTACCAAAGTGGTTTATCAGTGCGAGGAGGCTTTTGGCAGACTCGCTAGGATTTCCCAGTTATCGAATCATATTGTCTGCAAAGAGGGATAACTTAACTTCCTCTTTTCCTATTCGGATTTTCTTCTCTTGGTTGTTTGCTCTGGCTAGGACTACTTGCACTATGTTTAACAGGAGGTGTGAGAGTGGGCATCCTTGTCTTATTCCAGTTCTTAGGGGGAATGCTTCTAGCTTCTGCCCATTGAGCAAAATGTTGGCTGCAGATTTATCAAAGATGGCTCTTCTTGTTTTGAGGAATATTCCATCTATGCCTAGCTGTTTGAGTGGTTTTTATCATAAGGGATGCCAGATTTTGGCCAATGCTTTTTTTGCGTCTAATGAGATAATCATATGGTCCTTGGTTTTGCATTCGTTCATGTTCTAAATTAGGTTTATGGTCTTTTTTTGAAGGTTGAACCAGCACTGCATCCGGCAGTGAAGCCCACCTGGTCATAATGGATGATCCTTGAGATATGTTGTTGGATCCTGTTTGCTAGAACCTCGTTGAGAATTTTTTGCATCTGTGTTCATAAAGGAGACTGGCCTATAATTTTCTTTCTTTGTTGGGACTTTGCCAAGTTTGGGTTTCAGTATGATGTCAGGTTCACAAAATGAGTTAAAGAGAATTCCATCATCCTTGATTGCTAAGAATGCTTTCAATAAGATTAGTATCAGCTCCTTCTCATAAGTAGAATTCAGGTAGGAAGCCATGTGGTTCCGGACTTTTTAAAATTTTAAATGTTTAAAAATTTTTTTTGGTGGGGAGGTTTCTTATGACTGAGTCATTTTCCTAGATTGTTACTGGTCTGTTTAGAATTTCAATTTCTTCTTGTTTCAACCTTGGGAGGTTGTATGTTTGTAGAGACAGGATTTTGCTATGTTGCCCAAGATGATCTTGAACTCCAGGCCTCAAGTAGGCTCCCGAAGTGCAGAGTTTACAGGTATAAGCCACTGTATCCAGCCTGAAGGTCTCTTTTATTTCAGGACTTGCATTCTTAGCTGTTGCTTTACTGTAATAAATACAACTCTAGCCAGAATGAGAGAAATAAACATAGAAAGTAATACTTGAAATACAGTGCACATAAAAGTCAGGTATATATAACAGTAAGCCCTAACAAACTTCAAAATTTTGGACTTATAATAGCAAACATCTATTGTCCTGCATAAGCTCATTTTGATTTCTCCTATGTTTTAATTCTGAGACCAGTGTCCCTTGGGGCATGCTCTTCCCATGGATGCTCAAAAGAGCAGTGGATTTTTATATCTGATAAAGCCTTTGCTGTGAATTGACAAACTATCACTTCTGCTTGGATTTCAGTGGTAACACAAGTCATGTGGCTAATCCGAATTCAATGGGGCAAGACAGTGTGCTCTGCCCACAGAGTAAGAATTGAGAGTGGGAATGTGCACTGTGTGTATTTCCTATGATGGAACCTTCTATTTTCTTCCCATGTTGCTCTGCTAAGTTCATTTTAAAGTATATCCTGTAGGTTTTCTGATTTTTTCAAAAAGACTGTATTTTGAACACATTACCATAAAACTAGACTGTTCACAATTCACAGTTCTTATAACCTCAAATAATCAAAACAGTTAACCTTAAGCAAATCTTGGGTTATTGGAAACTTGAGGATTGAGTGAAGTTATCAGACCTAGGTGGCAGGAAAATGATGCCTCTGCATCTTACTCTTATTCCCAAATCCTGTTGTGAGATACTTTCCTAAAAATATTGCTTTCCTTTAGTCAGTAAGTGGGCTCAAATGCAAACAATAATATAGGTGAGGTTAGTGAGAGAATTCTTCTTTCCTATATGTCCATGAAAATACATCTTTAGGATTTTCATAAGCTTGGAAGTTGTACGAAAGGATAAAAGCTTTAAAAGCAAATTGTTAAAGCAGTGTAAGGTATTATGATAACTTGTGTTTCCTGATTCTCTATTATTAAAATTTTGCTTTACTCGTTGGTTGAGCTCTTTAAGCTTATTATCAGTCATTTGTCTTTTCTAAAGTGATACAGGTTAGGGAAGCCAGCTAAGCCAGACAACCACTGTTGCTATGCCCTTTGAGTGTTACCAGGTTGACTAAAAGGCAAAATTGGCAGCATGTTGCACAGCAGACACATTATTTTTCATACTTGCCAAACCATGGGGGTAAGAATACCAGTGCCTTGTTCTGACTTAAAACCTCAGAAAAATGTAAATACATATTGTTTTAAAGACAAAAAAATGACTTCCATGAGACATGCTGTTTGTTTCTTTGTTTTTCCAAATATAGAGGGGATCCCGCAGAATCTTCTCTTTTCATAGATCTCTGGCAGGTGAAATATTCGCTCTTTAAATTTCCACAATCTTTGACTTTCCATTGATAGGGTTTGTAATAGTGGCTGGAGTGGAATCTTGTTTATAGAATAATCTTTTGTAAAGACTAACTGTTTTTGTCCTGAGTGTTTGTGTCCTTCCAAATTTCACATGTCGAAACTTAATGCTCAATGAAACAGTTTTAAGAGGTAAAGTCTTTAGGAGGCGATTAAATCATGAGATCAGAACCTTCTTGAAAGGGATTAGTGGCCTTATAAGAGAGGTTTGAGAAGCTTATTTGCCCCTTCTGCCATTTGATGAAACATAGAGGGCAACATCTATGGGGAACGGCCCTTACCAGTGGACACCGAGTCTGCTGGTGTTTTGATCTGAGACTTCCTATAGCTCCTAGAACTTTAAGCAGTAAATTTCTATTATTGTTTATAAGTTACCCAGTATTAAGATATTTTATTATATCAGCAGGAATGGGCGTTAACATTAACTTACATGTGAAAGCTTATGCTTTGGAGAGGATACTATAGAGCTGGTTTCAAATTCTTGCTCTACCATGTAATTGGAATGTGGATTGGATAGAGAAAAGCAATCTTTTTGGATCTGCTTTCTCATCTGTCATACAGGAGTAATAATCATTCTCTCTTTCGATCTACCATGTAAGCTTGATGTAATTGTCAATTATACATATGACATAGGGAACTTGTAATCATAGTAATAACTGTCCAGTGGTTTTAGTGATGTTTGCCTGTTTTTAAAAAAAAAAAATTTTAACTGAAAACTGTATATATCACAAGGACATTCTGTTCTCTGTATGCCATGGGATCTATTGGATTTTAGATGTTCATGTATGTTGAGAACAATTTTTTTGATTTTTCATAAAAAATGATATATCATGACTTTTATTATATCTTAGAGATCTGCCAAAGGACAAAGAGAACATTTATTTCTTTTTAAAAACTAGAATAAAATTTACCATATCTTTGACTATCATGTGGGCCCACTGGATCCTATAATAACTCTAAGATATATCATGGAATTTTAGTGGTATTATTTTCCTCATATCTTCAAACAATTTGCTACTTAATCATCTTAGGAATTGTTTTTTATTTGTCATTAATTTCAAACTATTATTTAAAAAAGACTAAATCAATATTAAAATTAAAAGGGAAGATATTTCGCCATTATTCAGTGGCTCAGAAGATAAATGAAAAGAAATAGCAACATTTGACTTTGATAACGGTGTGGAACTTTATTATATAAGTGAAATCTCAGACCATGAGTATTCAGATAATCATTTATTAGATAAATTTTGTCAAAATCAGGAATAAGTTGATGAATAACATACTTTAATGGATAAATATAAATATGGAATTCTCGCCATGTCAGTCATTCAACTGAAAGGACTTTTTCATATCATACTTTACTAGAAAAACTTGATTCATCCTATTTTGATAAAAGGTTATGTTTTATAATATTTATATCCCAAAATACACTTGACAAAAAGAGGTTGATATGTTTAAATTATTATTACAAATTGTAGTAAATGTTTTCACTATCTCTTTCCTCTTTCATAAATTATTGATAAAACAAAATAAACTAAACCATTCATATAAACAAATTTGACCCAGATGGTAAATGGTGATTATTATTTTTCCTGGTATGCTATGGGTAAGATATGAAAGCATCTTGATCTAATATTGTACACCCAGAAATTTGCCTTAAGAAAATATTTCAACTCAGCAAGAATAAATTCATCGTAGCACAACATGGAAGCAAGCTAAATGCCTAACATGTAAAATGCTTTGATGAATTATTACATATCAACAGAATGGCACATTATGTGGCCTCTAACAGTAATTATTAGGATCATGGAAATTTAGAAAAATACTTATGAAGTTGACTGGAAACAAGATATTAAAGAATTCCTAAGATGAAATAGTAAGCACTTTTTTGTAACTATTGTGATAGTGGATAAATTAAAAATAAAAATATTAACCAAGTTGCTCTTCCATCATAAAGAAGAAAGCAAATTGTTAATAATAACTAAGGCTAATTCTGTCCTATGCTAGTCATGTCTTACTATCGTCATTACTTGGTTGGGAAACTGAACTCAGATTTTCATCATGAAAACCCAGAAATTCAAGTTTTGGGACACTGGAAGTCATTTTGCTTAAGCAGGTTATTTTTATTCCCCACTTCTGTTTTTGGTCTCATTTAACTTCCTCCTTCCCAGAAATATGCACAATAATATGTAAACCTTACCATCTTTTTATAAAGAGAACCCTGGGTAGGCAGAAACATGAACTTTCAAGGAAGACCAAGACATTTATTCTAAATTTGAGAATCAAGGAAAAGAAAGTTTCACTGATGCTTGATTTTTGTATTCTGGTCTGTTTTCCCTGTTTTAAATTTGGTTGTAAACTTCCTAAAGGCAGGGATGGTTTCCAGGTTCATAGATGATCCATGATAAACATATACATAATTTTTCTTAGATTGAATGGATTTAAATGCTTTTGTGAGAACAAACCTGGCACAATGAGAAGAATACATCTTGAGGCAAGGGGAAGAGATTGAAGAAAACAGATTTCTTAAGTACTTGAAATATGCCACTCATTTAGATGAAATTTCTACATCCATTTTTATAATGATTTTTTCTAAAATTTGTAAAGGACATATTATTGTCTATATTTTTAATAGTAACACAATTTTGGCTCAGAAATGTTTTCTGTTCAAAGTCACAGTGTAGGTAATTTTCTGAGCCAGAATTCCAACCCTGGCCTACATGCTTCCCGGTGTCTACTATACTACTCCATACTGTGAAAAAAGTAGAGAAACAGAAACTATTGCCTGCTGCATAAGCTATTCCCTAAGATTGGAGACACATGCAATTATCTGGAAAGTTGGCTATCATCTTTTACAAATGGCAAAATGTACAGCATTTATAATTACAGTTAGTTATTTGACTAGTCCAATGTTATACAATAGACTATCAGGTAAAGAGGAATGAACTTTGGTTTTGTTTTGACCCTCAATTTTGTCTCCTTTGAAATAGTCTGTTTTGTCATATTAAACATGCAGGCACATGTGTTTGCGCACACACACGCGCGCGCGCACACACACACACACACACACACACACACCCCAATGTGACGTCCTCACAATAAACCACCTTGTTACTTGAAGGTGTTGGGCTAAATGTAGCAGCTGTCGCTCTCTTGGTATATGTCACTGTGCAATAAAATTCAAATAAATGGTAATAAAAATAAAGCTAAAGCTAGGTTACTACAACAAAAGTTTCAGGCTGTTTATTTATTTGGTTACATATACATATATATTTTAGCAAATAGTATAGCAGATCACGGGTTTGTGTTAACATTTTTACAATCTGCACTCCAGACAAAGCATTCACAAGGTCACAAGACACTGAATTTGCAGAAGAGTTTGGGGAGTGTGTTTTTGGGATTTCATTTATAAGGAAAGAAAAAATTATAAACCCTATTGATATCAACTGAAGACCAGGAAATATGATCATCAAGTTAAGTTAGTGTGCTGGGATTTCTTCCTGACCTTTGTAAATCATATCTCCCTGTTCCCACTGGATTTAATAATGCTCCCCAACCTCCACCTGCAAGAGATGGACTCTGTGGGGTGCAGGGTCTCATTGAAACACATTCTGTTTTTAAACCTACAAAGCTAGAAGAACTGAAGAGAAAATATACAAATGAAGAGGCTAAAGCTAGTGAATACACCTTGCATTTTTTGAGGTGGGTTAAAGGAGTTACTTATCAGTTAAGTGGATATTTGGCCCATAATAAGCCATTAATATGTTTTTTAATTATTATCAATATTAACATGTTTCTTCACTCACAGTGGTCAGTTAGCATATTTTACAAGACTGTTTTTGCATGTTTGCTTCTCACTGGTTCCTTTTAATTTATACTCTTCAAATATTGCCAGATTTTCTTCAGGGGTTAACACACTGGGGAAATATGGCTCTTCGGTTTTACAATGATTGATTTGACATTTGCACCATCAAGCATAACTTGATTTTGTGATAAGACAAAAATAGGGAAATGAAAAGCCACAATCATTAAGAAGATCCCTCTATTTCTAGTTGTTCTTAAGATCATATTAATAACCGACATTAAGGTTACATTGTAGCGGCAGCTTGAACAATATGGAACTGTACTCTAGAAAGATATATTAAATTATTTTTAAGGTTAGCTGATTTTTACTTTTATTTGCTTATATTTACAGCATATCTATGTTATAAAAACGTTGCTACTCATTTAAAATAGTAACCTATAGTGAAATAGTAGAATAGAGATTAAATTAGAAAATCTGTTCCAAATATACAGAAGCCAAGTTGTGAGCATAAAGATAAACAATCTCTGTGACTGACACTCAGATTTGGCTCTCAGCTTCCAGAAAGCGGAAGTTGGGGTTTAGGAAAAAGCAAACATGATGTAATTATATAATTTTAATACTGAAAAGGAATATATATATATATACTAGTTCTTCAGAGGATGCCCAGATTTCTTTAGCACTGAATTCCAAAATGTATCATGTGGGTTTTTATTCTCTAGATATGAATAGATGTAATAGAAAATGTCCTAAATTTATTTTTACATTGTATGAGTATTAAATTTCATATGTAGTTTATATGACCTTCACAATTAGTAGCACAATATTGAAATGTCTTTTAGTAAAGTTGATTCTGTTAGAGTCAAAATAAATATAATTCAAATTTATGTCCTTGTGGTAGCTGATCTTGATCTCTAATAAAATTTAAAGTACCAAGGGGAAAGGATGGCTCATGCACATTTTCCCTAAACATCACTTCTCATCCTTCATGGGTGATGAATGGCAGAACATCCAGAGTTTTATTTTCTGATGAATACCTATGAGGCTGGCATGACAAACGTCATTTTTGACTGCAAATACTTTAAATCCTATTTTAACAGTCACTATGTTCAGCCACTCAATCAGTGATTCCAAGTGACAAGGTGGAATTTCTCTCTGAGTCCATGTAGTATTAAATATAGACCAGATGATTTTGGTTATTTGCTGCAAAAAATAATGTTTGTGCTTTAGACTGAATTCATGTTGGATTCTTATTTATTTGAATATGTAGATATTAGGACCAGATATTTTGCTTGCTATTTTATGTGAAAGTTATCCATTAAGATGATGAACACTATATCTTCAGTAGTTAAAGAGGAATTATTCTTCCCTGTGGTAATAAGGTTTGATTTTTACTATTTTTTTCAATTATCTAATAAAATGTTTTTTCCATCATTTCATATACTACAGTGGTATCCTCTACAAAATTAATATATTGATTGCATTTTGTAAACTGGACAGGATGATTTTAAAATATCTTAATCTACTTGGTAAAGTAATTTGGAGTAGTCAATTTAAAAACCACTTATACTAAAATAAGCCACATATGTTCTAAGAATAGAGGACATAGACCCACATACACTTTATGCTCACAAACCCACAGCCACTCACACACCTCTGCTCCACAGTGTACCAGTGGTCCCATTTGCAGTGCATACTAGGATAGAGGACATGGGTACATAGCGCCACATGGCAGCTGGAATGGAGTGGTGATGAACACAGACTTCAGGGACAGACTTGCTGGGCTCAAATTCCAGCTCTATTTATGGGCCATATGAATTTGAGAAGGTTATATCCTCTTCAGTGCCTCTGTTTCCTCACATACAAAAGGAGATAATGGCAATTACTTTGGAGAATTGGTGTCCAGATTTAATAAATAGCATATGTCAAATAATTAAATTTTTCTGATCCACAGTAAGCACTGAATAAAATTTAGATATTATTTTTATTTTTAATAATAATAGTAGTGGTAAGTACAAGAAATAAAGGCCAATAACAATATTTATTTTAAAGGAAGCAATCAGATATTACTGCTGACCTGTCAGGACTGGATTAACTAGAATTTGAGTAGAATTCACAGTTAAGAAAACTAAAGCAACCTTTTAATAGCAAGAATATTTGAAAAGTGTATTCAAGTCATCAAACTGGAGGAAAGAATAACTGAGTTGGAATATGGGATGAATAAAGTAGCTGAGAGGCCAGGGACAAAGCAGATGAAAGTCCTGTTGCTGAGCCAAACTCAGGAAGCCAGGAAAGGTGAGGGGGCACTGGCAAAGTTGGCTAATGTATAGGTTTATGGCATGGGGACCTTAGCAAGGAGCCTAGGACATGAGCATATAAAGGAGTGTAAAGCATCATAGCCCAGGCTTATGAATTGGGCCACAGACGCCGATCTTCAGCAGGGACAACAATCTCTAAATCCCCTCAAATCTGCTCTCTTCCTCGGTCTGACTCTAGCATGCAAAAATGAAACAAACAAACAAACAGAAAACCCCAGCAAGAACAAACAAACAAAAAATACAGTTCACAGAACCCATCTTCTTCTCTATAAGAACTTGCCACTGATAACTTAATGTTTTTTGCTTGTACTTGTATATATCATCTGAGTTTTATGATCAGCAGAGCAAATATAAAACTGAAGAGTGAAAAAAGACAATGCCAGTTTTGGTTCCAAAGCACTTATGGTGCTGTCCATGAAATCCAAAGCATTTTCTTCCATTCAGTTTTAAAGCTTGACCCTCTACAGTTTCACCTTTGTGGAATTTTTAAAGACAGCAACATTCTACAATGAAATTACTTCTTAATTTAAAAAATAAGGTTAACAAATTCATGAGTTGTAAAACACTCCTTCCATGTCATTTCCTCCAATCAGTTCTTCACATGCTCTTAGCTGATTTTCTCCTGCTTATTAAGAGCAGCTGTGTTTAAGCAGCTGGAGCACAAGTTGGCCAGTGAATGAATGCTGTATAGATATTTAATACTACTTCGTGCTTTATCAGGCTTTACAACCTCTAATTAGTTAAACCACGGAGCATCCGAGCACATTAGGTAATTATTACTTTCCCCCCATTTCACAGATAAGGAAACTGAGCATAAGAAAGGTTTGTTTTCTACCAGATTCTAATGGTTACGCAAAGACGCATGTAAGCTGAACACTGGGTTTGTCAAAAAAACAAAAACAAAAACAAAAAACAAAGAAAACACATTATCTAGTGAGATGGCACATCCTTAGGGCTCTGGAAATGAGAAGTGTAATAACATCTTTGTCAGTGTTATCCAAAGGAATATAATGTGGCTAATAATACGCTACTTTTTCAGGGCTAGAAATAGTCAATGTACATTATGCTGAATTCTCTAACCAACAGTTCATGCTCAACTGCTTGGAAAACACTCCCCAAAAGAATAATGCTCATTTCCTCAGTGTTGTTATCTTAATCAAGTCTCATATTTTCATTGATAATTTGATGGAATTGATGTCTATTAATGCTTCCAGGGGTATAAAACGAGATGGAGAAGCAAATTCCTTAATGGATAAATTTTGTTACAGAATTATGTATTAAATTAGAAAAATAATCATTTGCAGATAGGTTGATCACTGGTATTCTTTCAGAGGGACCTGCTTTAAAACACACGCACACATGACCATGACAAATGAATTAAATTGTTTAATTCTTAGCATGCTTTCTGCCTTTAACTATTGCTTTGCGCTGAACTAGAAAGAAAAATATAAAAATAATCAAAAAATAAAGAGCACGTATATGAAAATGCTAATCAGAGTTGGGTAAATCTGCTTCCTATATTTAAATGAGTCTTCTGGTCCTGGGGTTTTTTTTTGTTTTTTGTTTTTTGTCTGTTATTATCCATATAACATTGGTTTACAGTATTAACTATATACAATTTTTTTACAGAGAAAAAAAAAAGCTTCTGCTTCTGTAGTCTGTATTGCCAACTCCCACTAGCTGCCTTCTCAGAAACTGGGCTGCCAGTCTTGAGTAGCAGCAATGGAGGTGGTAAGATTTCCCTACCAGGGGATTTTAAGAGAAGATATGCTGCCTCTTGTAGGTTTTGGTGGAATTTCCATCTGAAATTTGGTTCTTTGTAAGCCACTTCAGAAAAAACAGAGTATTGACCGAAAGATAATATCAATTTATCAGGTGAACATCTTTATGATTGTCTTATGATTTCATAAGGTCAAAATTTTAAAAATCTATCCAACTGAAGCTTAATTATCTTAACCACATTCAAGTGATTGTTGTGATTAATAACATGATCTCAAACATTTCTAATTCAAGCAAGATATATGGCTATGGATTATTCTAATTCATAAAATATGACTTATGATTTATATAAAGTTTATATTGGGACATTAGAAACATATGAGTGATTTTTATAAAGCAATTTGAATAGCATGTAGAAGTCAGAATTATTGTTCATGGTCACTGTACATACACATACCTTGTATTTTGTGGAGAAGAAAATTAACAGCATAATGAATCACAAATGCTACAGGCAGTACAAGAGTTTAGAGGAGCAAGGGATGGAATTAGCTGCCTAGCATTCTGTTTGGAATTTCTTTCTACAGTAGGGTAGAAGTGGAAGACACGCTATGTGAAGGAACTAATAAGAGTAAATATGTAGGCTGAAAATTAGATTCTGGAGTCTTGCCCTCTTTACTTTTATTTAACACATGAGAAAAATGAGCAAAAGAATGTACTATGCAGGTGTGTGTGTGTGTGTGTGTGTGTGTGTGTGTGTGTGTGTTGATATATGCTGTATATTTTTAAGTTAAGCTATATCTTTGAAAATTTGAAATGGAAATACAGAAAAAAAGTACCACTTACAATGTGATGTCTTATGTTATTTGCCTCATTTTGCACATAAATATACTGAGTAAGAAGTTAAGGAAATTTCCTAAGTTGAGCATATATCTCTAACTCTAAAATCTGTGCTTATGTGACTATCATATTAGTGGTTTAGATTTGGATAAAGTTCACAGTTGGATATAATATATTCAAAAGACTAAATGAGTGCCTGTGTTTTTTGTTTCCTTAAGCAGAAAAACATTCTTTTTTTTAATTTTAATTTTCCTGTTAACTCTGTGGCATATTTGAAAAAGAATACAACATTTCTAAGGTTAATATTTTATAATATCTTGACACATTCAAATGACATATATTAATAAAAAAACTTACTCTTTTATTTATTACATTTGATCAACATATGGAGTCAAATTTGGTTCAATTTTAAACATCTCCCTCTCGTTATCAATATTTGTTTTGCCTCACCATTTTATTCAATACTTTATTAAAATTTTTGTTTTTTAAATATAACTATAGATCTTTAAAAGAACCATAACAGTTTTTCATGCTTATGTTGAATCTTTCCTTAAAAGTGACCTTTCCGACATTAAGACATTAGAAGTTGTTATTTGTACTTCAGTGGAATACTAGACCGCAAGAGAGAGATGAGTATCGGAAGTATACTTAGGTTTGAATTCTCAACTGGATCCTTCTTTTTGTAAGTTGAACCATTTAGAATGCTGTGAGCTGTTTAAGTTATGGAAATTTTGACAAAACTGGCCTTAGCAATAAGGACATTTCTTATGTATAGAAAATGTAAGTGCTCAAGAATTGATTGTTGACTGAGCCATACCACCAGAACCTCTCTAGCTCACTGTTTTGTCTATTTTGGTGTATTAATTTTTTCCTTCAACTGGTTTCCATTTTGGTTGCAACATGACTAAGACCATGACCTGGGACTCTATGGGATTGTGTTCATATTCAGTGAGAAACAGCAAACCTATTCCCCAACCATGAAATGTAAATCCTCTCTTTAATCTGATAGACCAGGTTAATAGCATTTGCCAAGTTAATGCCACACATTTATGGCCAGCAGTACTCAAGATCCATCCACAGGAGGCAGTGATGGAGAGGATGCACAAACAAAATTGTGGGTTAAAAAGAGAAAACTGACATATTTTGACCCTAAATACTACTACAAATATGTATTGCTTTATAATTCAGTAGCAATGTTACTCTCATTTCAACCCTAGTTTATGTATTAGATCTTTGATTATCAGAGTTTATTTTGAAAAGCAAATAAAGGTATTTAAAACAAAATATACAAAAAGGATACATTATTTAATTTGGTAATCAACCAAGTTTATATCAAGGCCAGTCATTTTATGTTTTAGTTAAATGTGAAAAAAGAAATTTACCTGCCAGAAGAAAGTTAAAAATTTCCAAATAAAGGTTTAATTTATGAATATCAGTGCTAACTTAAGTATATGTTTTATTTATCTATTTATTTTATTTTATTTTATTTTATTTATTTGAGTTGGAGTCTCACTCTGTCACCCAGGCTGTAATACAGTGGTATGCTCTCGGCCACTGCAGTCTCGACCTTTAGGGCTTAGGCGATCTTTTTACCTCAGCCTTCCAAATTGTTGGAACTACAGACACACGCCACCACACCTGGCTAATTTTTGTGAATTATTGTAGAGACAAGGTCTCACCAAGTTGCCCAGGCTAGTCTCGAACCCCTGGGCTCAGGCAGTCCTCTCGCTTCAGCCTTCCAAAGTGCTGAGACTACAGGCTGAGCCACTGCGCCCTGCCAAGTATATGTTTTATAACCAAATTTCTAACAGCAGTTAGTTAAACCTTCTTGATCTTTATTCTATTCAGAGAATATCAGTTCAATAGTGTTTGGAGTAATTTCTGTGATAGAGAAATTGGAGTAAATGGCCAATTAAATCAACTTCCAGTGGTCTAAATCATCCATGTTACCTTCGATAAAGACATATTTTGAAGTTTTTCTTTACATGAAGGGAATGTTCTTCTTTCTCAGTGATGGATTTTTTCTGAAAATTGGTTATTAATCCATGTCCCATGCAGTCACATTCAGCATTCAGATGTGGTTGTCATAAAAATTAATTCCCAAATAAGCCAGGTGCGGTGGCTCATGCCTGTAATCCCAGCACTTTGGGAGCCAGAAGCAAGAGGGTTACCTGAGCTCAGGGGATTGAGACCAGCCTGAGCAACATGGCGGACCTCGTCTCTACAATAAATCAAAAAATCAGCTGAGTATAGTGGCACATGCCTGTGTTTCCAGCTACTTGGAAGGCTGAGGTGGAAGGATGACCCGAACCCAACAGGTCGAGGCTGCGGTGACTGTGATCGTGTCACTGTACTCCAGCCTGAGCAACAGATTGTGACTCCTACCCCCAAAAATAACAATAGTAAAATAAAAAATAGATTCCTAAATAATTGCATTTTGTTTAACTGGTGTGATTTATTCAGTTTTGTATTTCACTTTAAAATAAAAAGTATGACTGCTGGTGAACGCTTTAAGTGGACAAGAATAAGGGAAACTGAATAGCTTTAACATTTTTGCTTGCGGTACAGGAGCAAAATCCCCCAGAACAGCAGTTGGTTGATGACTTTAGTCTATATAGACAGCATGAGGTCCATAAAATCCACATGTGATTTTAAAACTTTTAACTTTAATAACCTTGCTTGTGTCATAACTCAGGCAGGCTGGAACATAACCCATACAAATAGGGACTCAGCAGTACTGACTAGTGAAGAAAATAAGGAAAATGGGATTCTGTGGAAGCATACAACTGAGCTCAGGAAACCTGTGGGGCTGGCTCCTTACTGGGAACTAGCATGGAAGTAACAAGCAAAGTCCAAAAAACCGTATCCAGGTGTTTAGAACATGCCAGCATGCCCAGAAACAGGCCGTTTTAGACAGTCTGATAATTCATAACATAGTTTCAGCCATGCCCGGAAGTACAACAAATGAAAGGTTGTGCTTTTTGCTGATGAGGCATATATTTGTGAAAACAAAGCAAAACAAACAAAAACCAGACATAGTGCTAAGGCCTTGGTTAAATAGAATACTCTTGGATCAGGTCCCCTGGCCCAGGAAGAAACAGGGGTGTTAGGGAAGTGGCATCAGAAGTCTAGACATTTTCTGGGTCAAGCAAATGAAGCAGCAGCTGCCTCAAAGGGGTGTGTGCTCATCCCTCCCACAAATGCTGCAGACACTAGATGTCATAAAGCAAGTCTTCATTTTACCTTACTACTGATGGTTTGTCCTTGAAGGCATTCCCTGTCATAGTCGGGATGGCCTCCAATAATGCATGAGATTTAGCTTCTAGATGAACAGTGTTGCAGCTGCCTGGGCAAGCAAATGTTGAATGGTTGCTAGAGAGTGTATTTCAACATGTAACATCTCTATGATAATGTATGATGCGTGTTTGTCCCTCAGTTGATATGTACCTCATTTTAGCTTACTGTTTCATTCTATTACAGACACTTGTTTGTCACTGGGTCTATAATAAAAGTGCATTGCAAATAATTGTATCTGTTGGATGTCTGGATGGTCTGGATGGATATCTTTTTTTAAATTATTATTTTTTATTTTAAAGATGTGGAGTACAATTCAGGATTAGAAATACAAGTAGTAGCCGGGCTCGGTGGCTTAGTCTATAATACCACGCTTTGGGAGGCTGAGGTGGGTGGATTGCCTGAGCTGGCGGGTTTGAGACCCGCCTGGGCAACTTGGCGAGACCTCATCTCTACAATAAATCAAAAAATTAGCCAAGCATGGTAGCACACTCCTGTAGTTCCAGCTACTTGGAAGGCTGAGGCGGAAGGATCGCCGGAGCCCAGCAGGTCGAAGCTGTGGTGGCCAGGAGCGGCCACTGCACTCCAGTCTGGGTGAGACTCCAACTCAAAAAAAAAAAAAAAGAAAAGGAAATACAAATAGTCATTGTACAGGTAAAGTTTGGGCCTCCCTTTGGTCTCTACTTCTCCTGGTTTAAGACCAGGTACCCTTATTGATGCTATGTGTCCCAACTCACCCCTGAACCAGGCAGTTTCTGGTTACTGCCAATCCCTTTCCTATAGTGTTACTATAAATGTTCAGGGTATGCTCATGAGTGAGAACATATAATACTCAGTTCTCTGTTTTCATGATAGATCACTGAGTATTATAGACTGTAAATCCTGGATGGATATCTTTTAAAATATTTTAAAATAATACTTTTGACTTGTTATCTTTAATTCTGATTAATGTTCTAAAATACTTAATTATTTGAGATTCCAGCATAAAAACTTAAACAACTTTATGTAAAACTTTTTTGAAAAACCATATGTGATCTATATATATAATTTTTAAGAAAATGAAATAAAATGTATAGATAATAACTTCTTTCTTTACTTCCTTAACAAAGAATGTTTCCAAATGGGAATGATAGTTAGCAGGCTTTCTAATCAGAGTTCTGTTGTTAAAAATATCCATTTGTCATCATAAATCCACCCCAGAATTTTATTATAATTGTCATTATATAACATATATTCCCTGTCTGCCCCAAGGGAAAGAGTTAAAATTGTGTGCATCTATAAAGGGCAAGCATATTATCATTGGCTGGAAGGCAACAGTTATTGCAATAAAGGCAGAAAACTTGTCAAAATGGACAAAGAGGATGTGCACATATGTGTTCTCCCTGGAACCAGAGGCTAATTATAGAATTCACTACTTAATGGCCTCCTTTTTTTTTTTTTTTTTTTTTTGTCAATCACATCATTTATTTTTTCCTGAAATCCAGAGATGTTTACTCATTATGTTTGGAATTTTGACAGTTGTTCTTCATTTTGTTTAGGTACAAATAATGTATTCCCCCAGAAAACAACATGGTGAGTCAGTCATTTTCAGTAAACATCACTTTTATACTGAAAATATAACTTCCTCCAGATGCTGGAGTAAAATCAAAACTGGTATTGTACCAGCCTAGACTTATAATTTCTTCAGGATATTAAGCAGACTTGTTTTTTCGTACCCCTGCTCAACCCCACTAGCTCAGATCCTTTTAAACCAGAATTGGAAGTTTTTTGAGGAGTAATGTTGTTTTTAGAAAACATTACATGTTTATCCTTAGGGGCATATGGGTATAGTCAGAGTTCTCACTCAACAACAAATTTTGTTTTCTAGGAGTACTAGCATCTTGGTCTCATATACTCTCAGCCATGTCTTATTTCTGCTACTGGTCCGCACTAGCCTTCATTTTTTCTGTCAACTATTTCATGTGGTTCTATTCTTTTATAAAGTCATGATGATGCATATTTATTAGAATGTAGACTATGCAGACTGATATCTCAGTTATATGAGATAAGTGAAATACAGCCATGAAGAAGGACAAATATATAACATATGGACTTTGCAACAACCTGGATGGATTTAGTCAATAATACTCAGTGATCTACCACAGAAACAAAGAACAGAGTACCACATGTTCTCACTCATAAGTGGACCCTGAACATTTAACATAATACTATAAGAAAGGGATTGACAGTAGTGGGATACTGCCAGGGTGGGGAGTGAGGGAGACACGACATCAATAAGGGTACCTGATCTCAAACCAGGTGAAGTGGGGACCAAAGTGAGGCCCAAATTTTACCCGTATGACGCCCACTTGTATACCTAACACTGAGTTGCAACCCACATCTCTAAAATAAAATATATTTTTAAAAAGAAAAGAAAAAAGAAGAAATAAGATAAATGAAATAATTTTCATGAAAAATGTGGATAATCCAAAAATCAATTCACTCATTTTCTCAATCTGTAGGAAACTCTTTTATATGACAATGTGGAGAAGTGAGATTTGCATGTACAAGCTAATAAAGGGAAGCCAAAGCAAACATTTGTTAAAGATCACCCATAAGTCCCTCATACACACGCACACAAGGTATAGACCCAAGGTTAATCAAACTACTTCTTGAGAGGCAAATCTTTGACTCATTATTATATCCAGAAGGCCTGATGTAGATAGAACATGCTACATAGTAGGTACTCAGTAAAAGTTCATTGAATTAATAAATTAAGAAATGTATTTAGTTTGATGCAATGAAAGATGTACGGAGCCAGGCTCGGTGGCTCAGCCTGTAATCCCGCGCCTTGGGAGGCTGAGGTGAGTGGATTGCCTGAGCCCGTGGGTTCGAGACCCGCCTGGGCAGCTTGGCGATATCTCATCTCTACAATAAATCAAAAAATTAGCCGGGTGTGGTAGCGCGCACCTGTAGTTCCAGCTACTGGGAAGACTGAAGCGGAAGGATCGCCGGAGCCCAGCAGGTCGAGGCTGCAGTGGCCGGGAGCGGCCACTACACTCCAGTCTGGGCGACTGAGTGAGACTCCAACTCAAAAAAAAAAAAAAGAAAGAAAAATAGACGGAAAATTGTCTGTAATTGAACATTTGAATGCTGAGCTTCTAATATGGTATCTACCTACCTCTCTTTCTCACCACAGCCTGCCCAGGTGTTGAAGTATCTCTCATTCTGTGATTCTTAAAGGTTTGTCATGGAGGACATTTTCACACAATTTATTCATGAGCCTAAACTATCAGAAAGGTTTATAGCTTCAAATAAGAAAACCCTAAAGGCTTCAAATGGGAGACTCTACAAGCAAGCCTATTTATTTTTTAATTATAAATAACACACTTCACATGCATTTTACCAATGAAAAGATGATATACCAATGTCTGAAATACTTCTGATATTAATAGGAGACCTATAATCATTTAAATATTAAAATGTGCCCATACTCATAATTTTGTAAATTTTACTTCCATTCAATTTGTAAATCTTATCCCAATTATAATGCCATTGTTCTTTCTTGAATAAATTAATTCAGATACCATAGACATTCTGGGAAAAGTTTTATTTTACAACAATTTTAATTCATGAAATGTGGATTATGAACCTACTTTGTACAAAACAATGAGTTGCGTGCGCTAGAAAAATAAAAAGAATTCCAAAAACATGGTCATCCCCTCCCAAAGAAGTTGTGTCTTCCCTTCCCAAGGAAGCTGTACAGAGATTATTGAGACTGGTATCACAGTATGTGGCATTCACTAGGTATATGTGTCTTTGAATTGGTCGCTTCATCTCTCAGTCTTAGTTTTCTGTATTGGAAAAATAGACATAGTTCCCAGATTGCAGAATTATTGTGAGGATTAATATTTAATGCACGAATTTTAGTACATGACCAAACACCAAATAAAGATAATATGTACCACAGAAAAGCTTAAAAAAAAAAAGTTTTGAGCCGGGCTCGGTGGCTCAGCCTGTAATCCCGCGCCTTTGGGAGGCTGAGGTGAGAGGATTGCCTGAGTCCGCGGGTTCGAGACCCGCCTGGGCAAGCAAGACCTCATCTCTACAATAAATCAAAAAATTCGCCGGGCGTGGTAGTGCGCGCCTGTAGTTCCAGCTACTTGGAAGGCTGAGGCGGAAGGATCGCCGGAGCCCAGCAGGTCGAGGTTGCGGTGGCCAGGAGCGGCCACTGCACTCCAGTCTGGGCAACAGTGAGACTCCAACTCAAAAAAATAAAGAAAGAAAGAAATATAAGAATGTGATATACAAATATCTATGCTTTCTAACACTCTCTGATTAACAAACTTTTTTGCTCGTGTATCACAAGTGGCATTCCTGATATTTAACAGATTCCATTGTCCAACCAGCCACAGAGAATATTTCCACTATGAGGAAATACCTACCACTGTGAATGTAAGAACTGCTGAATTAGATGTAGCATCAGCCTGTATTCACCATTCCTTTGCATGCAGATGTGCAGGTCAGCCATTAGAACACATATAAAACAGGTAGTACATAATCCTTGTTAGTAACTTTCCATTCTGTTAGGAATCCTAAAACAAGTCCTTTTTTTGTAAATTAGAGAGAAAACCTCTCTCAGTTCACAGATTGATTTTTTGGAGAGACAGGTACCAACTATAAAAGATTTACTATCTATTTGTCTGGATTCCCTATTGTATATGGTTCAGCTTCTGAAATAAATGTGATGATAAAGGCATTAAAAATGTTTCCAACTCTTAATTAGTAGCAAAAAACTAATACTCCAAATACCACTTACTGAACATTATCATGACTTGACTGATGTCTAATGCTACCAAGTACAATTTTTTAATAAAATTTGCTTTATACTATTACTAGTTCAATAAGAAGAAATT
This sequence comes from Tarsius wallacei, assembly GCA_963574415.1. Lineage (NCBI taxonomy): Eukaryota > Metazoa > Chordata > Mammalia > Primates > Tarsiidae > Tarsius > Tarsius wallacei. The sequence continues at coordinate 5,961 of CAUYQG010110572.1, read as the reverse complement.
GGCAACAATTTTTTTAACTACTTTTGAACCTTCTGAGAGTACTTGTTTATCAGGATCACAGCTGTTTGCTATCTGTGTTCTCCCATAACAGCATCAATATCTAGAATTCCATATTTATGATTTTTTTTCACCATTTTCCCCGCAAATTTAGCCTAATCTCTTACACTGCACTTGTGGCACATATATGATAAAGGAAATTCATGATAGAACTGAGACACTGAAGAGCAATATGCTTAATATAGTTAATTTTATTTATCCAAAGAACAAGAATAATTATCCAAAACATTGACATGTTGCAATTAGAATGAATATTTAGTTCATTCGTATGTCCTAAACAGGCTACTTGCTATGCTCTATTAATTTACTATACAATTACCCAACTCGCATCTAACCCTTATACAACACTGAGTACTGTCACCTCTGCCCTGGGACCTTAGGAGCCATCATTGTAAAAAGTGAACTCTCAGAGTATCTGAAAAATTGGGAATATTAAAATTTTTTAAATGAGAGAATAGGAATTTATTACTCATTCAATAAATATTTATTGAGCACCTACTGTATTCTAGGACCTATTCTTGATATTACAACAATGAAAATAATAGACAAAATTACCTGTCCTTGAGGACTTTCCATGAAGATGATTCTGCAGATTCTAACAGCAATGATTTCCTGACAAGTGGAGCACTAGAATGTGAAACTAGAGTGTGACTGTACACACTTAACACACACACATATGCAAGCAAAAATACATTTTCCTACATCATCCAAATTTGTTCATAGCTCTAAGAAAGAAAGAAAAGAAAGACCTGAAATTATAACCAGTTAGCAAGTCCATCTCAATTTTGTAGGAACCCTCTTTCAAAAAATGTAAATACTTCTAGAAAGATTTATGGGCTTTCATTTTTTCATACCACTTGAATCCCTTCAGTCAAATTGCTTTTCTCTTAGCAGCTAACCTAATATCACTTGCACTAAGAGTATGAGTTTTAATTTTAAGGAGGAAAGTTCACACTGAAGTTTGTACCACTTATTGGAAACAAAGATAGCCTTGGCTCTACTGCCTCAACGGACAGTATAAAATAGTAGGAAGAAGAGACACTGAATGAAGGCCAGGATGCCAAAAACAAATGGTATCCAAGGAGAAATATCCAGTGCTTTGTCTTGAAATGGGAGACAGGCCTTCTTTTTATCCTCTTTTCTATCTTTCTCCTGACCCTTTGTTTTGAGAGCTCACAATTCAGACCTGTACTACTCATTTGAGGAACATACCATTTCTTTGGTTTTCAAGGGGACACAGGTTCTGAGTTCTAACCAGCTAAGCTTACCGAATACAACCTGTTTATAAATCATAGAGTACCTGAATTACATGTATAGCTTTAGGGCATTTATGTGTTAATTTTAAATTATTCTAATTCAATCATAAATACAGTGTTTCCTAAGCAGCTCTTTTAAGCCTAATTGTGTTTATTTTATACACTTGAAAATAAGAAATGTGTGTATAAATTTAGTTTTATAATTCAACAAAACCTACCATTACCCTAAGGATGTGAGGTATCACTCTACTACTTCATATTTAAAATACATGTTTTCATAACTTTTTATTCAAAAAAAGTTATGTTTTTTTTTTTCTCTTTCTAGCCTCTCACTGAATTTAAATTTAAATTAGTTTTTGTCTTAGGGCTGAGGTTCAGTATCACTGATAATTCATACTGGTGTAAAGATATTATTTGTTCAGTCTGTTTGAGACTGTTTTCCAGGAAAGCAGTTTTTAGTGGTAATGACTGTATGTAAGAATTTTATGAGAAATATTTCCCCTCTTTTCCTTTATTCTTCAAGTATTTTTGTGTATGACAGGCAATATAAATTTTGAAGCTATGTTTTTGTTTCAATGATTAGTGACTAAATTTTCAGTAAATTATAATTTTATTAACAAGTTTCACTATGAAATGGGCCATACAGGTGACCGAGGAAATATCTCAACATCTTCTAGACCAGCCTCTACAACAGGAAAATCAGAGCTGTCCTCTAAACACAGCAGATCACTTAAACCTGATGGACGTATGAGCCGGACTACTGCTGATCAGAAGAAACCAAGGGGTACAGAAAGTTTATCTGCTAGTGAATCCCTCATGTTAAAATCTGATGCTGCAAAGTTGAGGTCAGATTCCCATAGTAGGTCATTGTCACCCAACCATAACACCTTGCAGACACTGAAAACTGATGGGAGAATGTCTTCTAGCTTCAGATCAGAATCCCCAGGACCAGGTTCTCGGTCATCATCTCCTAAGCCAAAGACTCTCCCAGCCAATAGGTCTAGCCCATCAGGTGCTAGTTCTCCACGTTCCTCCTCACCACATGACAAAAATCTACCTCAAAAAAGCACTGCTCCTGTTAAGACAAAACTTGATCCTCCTCGGGAACGTTCCAAATCAGACTCTTATACACTTGATCCAGACACCCTCCGCAAGAAGAAAATGCCCCTCACGGAACCGTTGAGGGGACGGTCAACATCACCAAAACCAAAATCAGTACCAAAGGATTCTGCAGATTCCCCTGGATCTGAAAACAGAGCTCCCTCTCCCCATGTGGTACAGGAAAATCTCCACAGTGAAGTGGTTGAAGTCTGTACCTCAAGTACTTTAAAAACAAATAGTCTAACAGATAGCACTTGTGATGAAAGCAGTGAATTTAAGAGTGTGGATGAAGGTTCAAATAAAGTTCATTTCAGCATAGGAAAAGCACCGCTGAAAGATGAACAGGAAATGAGAGCATCCCCCAAAATAAGTCGGAAATGTGCTAATAGACACACCAGGCCCAAGAAAGAAAAATCTAGTTTTCTTTTCAAAGGAGATGGATCCAAACCTTTAGAGCCAGCCAAGCAAGCCATGTCTCCTTCCGTGGCTGAATGTGCCAGAGCAGTCTTTGCCTCCTTCCTATGGCATGAAGGTATAGTACATGATGCAATGGCTTGTTCTTCTTTCCTAAAGTTTAATCCTGAACTTTCCAAAGAACATGCTCCTATAAGGAGTAGTTTAAATAGCCAACAGCCTACAGAGGAAAAGGAAACTAAATTAAAAAACAGACACTCATTGGAAATATCATCTGCCCTGAATATGTTTAATATTGCACCTCATGGACCAGATATATCTAAGATGGGTAGCATCAACAAAAATAAGGTGTTGTCTATGCTTAAGGAACCACCTCTGCATGAAAAATGTGAGGATGGGAAAACTGAAGCCACTTTTGAAATGTCTATGCATCACACAATGAAATCTAAATCTCCTCTTCCTTTAACTTTACAACATTTGGTGGCTTTTTGGGAAGACATCTCTTTGGCTACTATCAAAGCTGCTTCCCAGAATATGATTTTTCCAAGTCCTGGTTCCTGTGCAGTACTTAAAAAGAAAGAGTGTGAGAAAGAGAATAAGAAGGCCAAAAAGGAAAAAAAGAAAAAAGAAAAGGCGGAAGTTAGGCCCAGGGGTAATTTGTTTGGAGAAATGGCCCAGCTGGCAGTAGGCGGACCAGAGAAAGATACCATCTGTGAGCTATGTGGCGAATCACATCCGTACCCAGTGACCTATCACATGAGACAAGCTCACCCAGGTAAATGATATAGTTGAGTATATTTTTTTATATAATGAATACCTTTTTTATTTAAGGAACTAGGTCACTTTTAACTTAGACCATGTATGAATTATGCCACAGTATAGGAAAAGTGCTGTGTAGGGTTTATAGTAACCTAGAATGTCATTTTAAAAGTGGATTATCAATATAGATTTTGTGGAAAGCAGGTAAAGAAATTTTAATAGTATAGTGGTCAGGCATTTAGTACTATTTCGTTTGAATGTAGCACATTTTGAAAAATTGTATGTGCTACCCAAAGGTTGCCATTAAGGTGTCTCACCCAATAAAAATAATGGCATGCCCATACACACAGGGCACACCCTTTGATTTTAGTGTTTCCCTGTTCAAAATTGCAAATTAAATTGAATTATACTGATTTCTTTGGTAATTTTCCTATGGAAGTGATGTCAATTATTGTATCAGCAAACTGAATTTTCTGTAAGTAAGGATTCCTATAACGTCTGATATTCTTGGTTCACCTAATACAAATTTGGTTAAATTTTTTCTTTGTCTACATGTAACACCTCAAATGTTTAATCTGTGATTCCTGAAAATGTCATTCTTTTAGAATATTTTCTACTTATTTTGTCTATTTTTATTGACATACTTAACTATATCTAAATGTACCCATATCTATGTTTCTTTTAATAAGCCTGTATAGAAATAGAGTCCCTCTAATCTTTGGGTTCGTTTAATTGATTGTTTTTTGGTAAAGCAGGGTATTTTTATGATTAGTTAATAGCCTGAAAAAAAAAAATCAGATACTTGACTCAGTATTGTCCTTGCTTTGTAAAGGTAAGTCTTTCATTAGTGTATGAGTAGTAAGGATCAAACTATAAGATTATTTAATGTATTAAATATTTATTTTTTATATTGTTTCAAGGTTGTGGCCGGTATGCTGGTGGACAAGGTTACAATAGTATTGGGCATTTTTGTGGAGGATGGGCTGGTAACTGTGGTGATGGTGGCATAGGAGGAAGTACTTGGTATCTCGTGTGTGATCGCTGTAGAGAAAAATACCTTCGTGAAAAACAGGCTGCTGCAAGGGAGAAGGTATTTTTATTCCATTCTGGGCTATACAGTTAATGATAAAGAGACACCTTTAAAAATGCCTTTTTTATGATCACATTATCACATCAGATAAATCTACATAGTTGATATTAAAAATCAGCTTTTATAATGGAAAAATATACAAAGTTAATATTTGTACTAAGCTGTTTTTACTGTTAAAAATAAATTACATAATGGGATAATTCAAGACATCTAGCCCATGGTACATGTGCCTTATTGACAAATATTTGTTGTGTAATTCTTTATTGTTAATTGTCTCCTACTCTACACATACGTTCATCTTTTTCTCCTTGCCTACTCTTTCTTTACTTCCTCTTTTTCAGCTCATTTTGTTCCTATTCTTTATCTCCTCTCTCTATCATTTATTAACTCTAGTGGCACACCTAACCAAAACATTTTGCTAAACACGCACCAAGATTATTTATTCTTTTTTTGTTTTTTTAAAGAATTACATTTAGATTTAACTAGTTAGGCTTTAAATCTTTCCAAGGAAAGGAAAGTCCTACAGTTTGTGTTCAATATAAAATAATGTTTAATAATTTTTATTAGCAAGTCAAAATACTTAGCTTAAGAAATTAAGGATTAGCCAGGCTCTGTGGCTCAGCCTGTAATCCCGCGCCTTGGGAGGCTGAGGTGAGTGGATTGCCTGAGCTCGCGGGTTCAAGACCCGCCTGGGCAGGTGAAACCTCATCTCTACAATAAATCAAAAAAATCAGCCGGGCGTGGTAGCGCACGCCTGTAGTTCCAGCTACTCGGAAGGCTGAGGTGGAAGGTTCGCCGGAGCCCAGCAGGTCGAGGCTGCGGTGGCTGAAAGCAGCCACTGCACTCCAGTCTGGGCGACGGAGTGAGATGCCAACTCAAAAAAAAAGAAAGAAATTAAGGATTTTAGGTTGGGCTCGGTGACTCAGCCTGTAATCCCAGCACTTTGGGAGACCGAGGTGAGTGAATTGCCTGAGCCCGTGGGTTTGAGACCCGCCCGGGCAACTTGGCGAGACCTCGTCTCTACAATAAATCAAAAAAATCAGCCGGGCGTGGTAGCGCACGCCTGTAGTTCCAGCTACTCGGAAGGCTGAGGTGGAAGGTTCGCCGGAGCCCAGCAGGTTGAGGCTGCGGTGGCTGAAAGCAGCCACTGCACTCCAGTCTGGGCGACGGAGTGAGATGCCAACTCAAAAAAAAAGAAAGAAAGAAAGAAAATGGGCTGGGCATGGTGGCTCACATCTATAATCCCAAAACTTTGGGCGGCTAAGGTAGGAGGATTGCTTGAGC
>CAUYQG010110569.1:0-14828 GCA_963574415.1 Tarsius wallacei | reverse complement strand
CGTTTCCCTTTGAGGACTTTTTTCATCTGGAAAAACAACTATCAAGTGAATAGGGAGGGTGGGGAGTAGGGGCCAACCTGTTTTTCATAAAAAAACTGCTGAACCCTGAGTGCAGTGTGGGCAGGTGTGCTCATAAATCACCATTCATGAAATAGGCAAATGCCTTGAAAGAATCTTGAAAAAAAAAAAAATTCACTGAAGACAGCCTCTCACAGCAACACTAGCTGATACACTGATGTTGATAGGTTCCCAGACACTTACCTAGAAGGGGAAGTTTGTACTACAAGGGGCCCACCCTCCAAAAAACAACTCCAGGTGTTTTGGGTCCCCTTTGTAAGGTTCCCGGGAAGATTCTGTAGTGGGATAGTCCAGAGTAGGCTTGAATGTTGGTGGGATTGATGAAGTGTAGAAGGTCAAGTTCAAGATGCAACCTAACAAGGTTTGTAATTCCCTCTCCTGCATCACTCACTTTTCAATATCAACTTAATTAGCATACAAACTTTCTGTGTTTGTGTGTATGTTCTACCTTTCAAAACCTTCTAGCTACTGCCCCATTTCCCTGGTCCCACCAGAGAGTGGTCTACATTCAGTATCTTCAATTTCTCTTCAAAATTTGATGAATTTCCACCAAGCTTCTGCCCAACAAAATTATTGTAATCAAGGCCACTGATGATCTGCCCTTGATAAATCCAACTGTCCATTTTCAGTCCTCATATTGGCCCACCAACATCATTGAGACAAATGATCTCTTCTACAACTGGGCTTCAGACTGCCCCCTGCGCTTCCCTTTCCTCCTTGGCCATTCCTCCCATGTGCCATAGCTGTACCCTCCTCATCTTCTCACTTCCCAAGGTGAAGGCCTCTGTTCTCAGGCCACTCTCTATGCTCACTCCCTTTGTGATCACATACACCTATGCACCTTGTGAGCATCTCAAACTCAACATGTCTAAAACTGCACACCACCATGCAACAAAGACCCTCCCAAAGGGTCTCCACCAAATCAATGCAACACCAGCCTTCAGTTTCCAGACCAAAAATTTACGGCCATTCTACATTTCTCTTTTTCTGTCACATCCTGATTTGGTCAATCAGAAAAGTTCTGTGGCTTGACCTTCAAACATACCCACAATCCAACCAGCTCTTCCTACAATCTCCAGTGCTACCACTCAGCTGTTGGCCACCAACACCTTTTCTTACTGCAAAGGACTCAAACTCCATCTCCATGCTTCCTCCCACTAGCATCTACTCTCAGCACGTACGTCGGGTTATTTCACTCCTCTGCTCGGAAATGTCTAATGATTTTCCATCCCACTCCTCGGAAATCCAAAGTTAGCAGCCTCCCTACACGACCTGCCCTGGCAACGGCCTCCTTTCCCCTGGCCTTGGTGCTGTTCCCTGAACACAGATAGAGCGGCTCTTTTGAGACACTTGTCATTCTTCTGCTCTGTGCTGTCTTCTCCCGGACACCACCAAGTCCTGCTCCCTTGCCTACTTCAAGCCTGGCTCAATCACCTTCCAGGAAGGCCTCCCTGGTCAGAGGCATCTCCTTCCTGCTTCAAATCTCTCCAAAGCACCCATCTCCATAGGATGTGCCCCGGGCATCCTTATCACTTCTGTCTCTCTACTCTCCTTGGACCCTGCAGTGGGGAGCAGTGCCTGACGTACAGACCTCAAGAAATATGAAGAAATGAACTCAAGGAAGAAATCAAAAGTGGTGGGTCTCAGAGTGAGTAGACAGGTGGGCAGAGTCCCTGGGAGCAGGAAGAGCAGGGAGCAGAGAGGGGTCAGGTAGGCCATGGATAGGTGGGTGGGGCCCCTGGTAGGCATCTCCTGGCAGCCACGGGTGGAGTGGGGCTGGCAGTGGACATTTCCTGGATGGCCATGGTGATGTGTGGTCGGTGGTGGGCATCTCCTGGCGGGCAGTGGGTGGTTGATGATGGTGGGCATCTCCCAACTACTCTGTCCAGACGAGCGCGGCAGTGGGTCGGGTGGGGGCACGAGGAACGGGTGCCCTAAGGTACGAACCTCCAGCTTGGAGGTAGTGCTCATCTCTCTCGCTCCTCAGTCCGCTTCTCATCCGCAACCACCTGTCCAGCGCGGCGCTCTGAGGTCGGCCACCCTGTGGAGCAGGCGCCGACCGCGCTTACGCCCCGCCCCAAGGCCAGATCTGCCGGCCAGGAGACCCCGCCCAGTCCGCGCCGCCCTCCCTCTGCGCATGCCCTGCAGCGAGACTCCCACAGGCGGGGACTCAAGGCCGCGGGCACGCCCACAGCCTCAGTTATAGCCAATCTATGACAGGAATTCGGGAGACGGACAGCCAGTGGCAGAGGTCAGGAATACGGATTGGGCACTTCTACTGCTGTGGGCGGGCCTAGATGGGCGGAACCCGGAAGTGCAGAACGCGCAGATCGGGCAGGCAAGCTACTGCTACTGCGGAGTTGTCCTCTGGGGTCCTGCATGGCGGAACGCCGGAGGCACGGTAAGTGGGCAGGCCGCGGGGCTGCTGAGGTAACAAGGACAGAAGATCTTGGGACGCCTTCTGTCTAGACACCAGTACCCCAGATCCTGGTCCTGACTCAAGACGCTGATCCTGACTCAAGACCCTGGCCCACCTTCTGCCCCCACCCCAGATCTGGGCCCCCACGCTAGACCCCAACTCACCTCCCGCCCCCACTTCAGACTCCGGCGCACTCTCAGCCCCCACCCCAGACCCCGGCCTACACTCCCTACCCCGGCCGGCCTCCAGCTCTCAGCCTAGTCCCGGGCCCGCCTCCTGCCCCACCTCAGACCCCGACTCCCGCTCCTACGCCGGCCCACTTCCTGTCCCCATCCCTGGCCCGGGCCCCCGGCGTGTCTTACCGTAGACCCTGGCCCACCCTACTCCCTGACCCCAGACCCCGGCCCACCTCCCAGGTTGACCTGGGTGTCTAGGGACCTGGTGGGGGAGGGGCGGTGAACGCAGGCCAGGGGCTTTCTTTCTGCGCAAAGCAGCTCTCAGTGAGTGGAAGGGGCTGTGTGGCTCTTCAGAAGGGGTTCCAGGTCTGCCCTCCAGGGAAGGGCCTACTGCCTGCCCCTGGCAACCTTACAAAGAACAACAAAAACCTTCCTGAGCCTCAGATTCTGTATGTGAAAAATGGAAATAATGGTGTTTACCTGTAGTATACCTGAGGTGTGGGGCACATACCGACGTTTACTAATACTGTAATAGTATTTTTAATCAGTACCAAAGATAGGAACAAATAAGTTGAACTGGTCAGCCTGGTCATGCCTTGGAATGGAAATGTGAGAAGTACAGGGAACACCTGTCTCCTGCAAACCCTAGCCTGTTACCGGTGCCCTGTTGATCATCAACATCACTGCAAACATGGATGTTTTATATGTGTGCCTCATGTTACTTGGATTAATTCAGGCTGTAATTAATTTCTTTCTTTCTCTATGTTTAAAACTGATCATCGTGGTTTTGCCCTTTGAAATGAAAAGCCTGTGGCAACTATAGTTAAAAAGCATTTACTTAACAAAAAAAAAAAAAAAGGAGACTGATTTCTCAGTAAGGCGGAATATGGAGAGAAATAAATAAATCGCAACTGTGTCTTCCTATTTAGGACCTACTCTGCTGAGGCTTCCCTAACTCCTCCAGGACCAGGGGCTCTGACTATCCCCTGCTTGGCTTTCAAACCAGATCATCTCATGGACTAAAAACGACTTACCAGCTTTTAAACAATCAGATGCCAGGACCCCAAAAAGGACATTCACCTGTTTTAATGAGACAAAAGCCCCCTTGTTCGTGTCCCTGCACTAGAAGCAGGGCCCACATGCTCTGTTAATTCAGTGTTGAGGTTCCAGGGAACAGACCCGGCCCTGAGCCACCAGCGTGGGGACTAGGCTGAGACCTCTCCGTGTTCTTGGTGGAGAATGTCTTGCTGTGCAGGTTTCTCTTGTATACCACACCACACGTGTTCTCTTCTTGCATTTCTTCAGACTCTTCTAAGTCTGAAATTAAATGCTTTTCCTTATGCAAGAAATTATTTTGTCATCTGTAATGCACCTAGTCAACTTAAAAAAAAAAAAAAACTAGCCAGGCTCGGTGGCTCAGCCTGTAATCCTGCGCCTTGGGAGGCTGAGGTGAGTGGATTGCCTGAGCCCGCGGGTTTGTGACCTGCCCGGGCAACTTGGTGAGACCTCATCTCTACAATAAATCAAAAATTAGCTGGGCGTGGTAGCGCGCGCCTGTAATTCCAGCTACTCAAAAGACTGAGGCGGAAGGATCACTGGAGCCCAGCAGGTCGAGGCTGCGGTGGCCGGGAGCAGCCACTGCACTCCAGTCTGGGCAACAGAGTGAGACTCCAACTCAAAAAAACAAACAAACAAACAAACAAACAAACAAAAACCTTTCTCAACTCAATAAACTAAAATGAGTGAAAGCTGTTAATTATTTTAGTCAGGTCACTAAACTCTCCCTTGAAACAGCCTCCTTTTCCTATTGGATATGTGACAGAATTGTCAGGTAAAGTTTAGGTTGCTCAAGGACATTTTGGCTGGAAGGATGGATTTGGATTTGTAAGTCCCAAAAGTATAAAACATATGTGGGGGACAATATTAGTTTTCCATGTGCCTTCCTCAGATCACCTCGAGGGCCCTTCTGCTGGGGGACACAAAGGCTAAAGCGAGGTCTTGGTTGAAATGAAAATCTCAGCACCTGTAACCTGCTCAAGCATGAAATCCGCACCAACATCTGTCTTGGGACCAGTGTCCCCGTGTGGCTGGAATGTGTGTGGCATGTAGGAGAAAGCATGTTGGGTAGAGGGGTGAGGCCTTGTGTGGTTGCAGGGACATCCCTTCTCCAGGGTTCAGTTTCACCCAGGGACATGGGGTTCCAGCCAACATGTGTTGGGTGTCTGCGTGTATGCTCCAGCTCCTTCAGGCCTGGCTACAGTAGGGAGTCCAGCAACATCCCCTCCTTCACGATACAGAGGCGCTGGTGTATTCCAGGTTGTTTCCTGGGTTAGGGTGGCAGTTGCCGACAGAGGACACATCAAAGACCATGCAGGCTGTTGCCTCCTCAGTTCTGGCGTAGGCCAGGAAGCACAAGGTGGGCAAGTGGGCAGTCAGGCTGAAGCAGGGGTTCCACACAGTTTTTCCTGAAAGTGAGTTGTTCCTGCTGGGTCATGTGGTCTGCTGATCTGCTGATACAATGGTGTCCCCTGTAACTGTACAGCAGAACTCTTTGGGATTCACAGGAGGGTGTTTTGCCTTTGAAGCAACACTACTCAAGTAAACATTTTAAGAATATGCTCCATTTAATGCTCAAGTAAGAGCGACAAGGGAGACTGTCTCTTGAGCCAGACTTTGCCAACTCTGAGGTTCTGGAGCTCTGCTACTGAATGACTCTCACCTGGAGAGAAAGCCCAGAAAGGTGCCATGTCCTTGGGTAGTAGAAGAGGCTGACGTAAAATTACATGGAGCCCAGGTAGGGCTGCCACTACATGCAGATGAACTCGCGGTCAGGGAAGCTCACAGAACTGTACACTGGGCGTGGAATCCAGCCTCAAGGGTGCTGGTCCCAGAAACAACTCAGGTGACTCATGGAAGGAATGACTTGATTCCAGGGTCTGCCCTGGTAAGCATTCCTGCCTCTTACTCACCAGCTGGCTCTGAGCACCTGTTTAGACACCTTCTTTTTCTTTTTCTTTCTTTTTTTTTTTCGAGACAGGGTCTCACGCTGCTCACGCTGTTGCCCAGACTGGAGTGCAGTGATGCCGTCATAGCTCACTGTAGCCTCAGACTCCTGGGCTCAAGTGATCCTCCCACTTCTGCCTCCCAGAATGCTGGGATTACAGGTGGGAACTACCATGCCTGACTACTTTATCTTGTGTAGAAAGGTGGCCTTTCTATGTTACCCAGACTGTTGTCAAACTCTGGCCTCAAGTTATCCTCCTGCCTGGGCTTCCCAAAGTGTGGGGACTACAAGTGTGAGCCACTGCACCGACCTAAATGTCTGGACACCTCTGTGGGACAGAGCATGTCATGTGGTACATGTTCTATTTTAGAGACTCTACCTGGACATGGTTTGTGATTGGGGCACCTGGTGACACCTCTCTCAGTAACTGTCGAGAGGTTTGGCGTGTCCTTGTCCTCTCCCTTGCTCTGTGCTGTATGACGCCGCCTGTGTATGTCAGGCGGTTTGTTGGAGGAGGCAGAACTTGCAGGGACTCACTGGTCAGAGGCCATCCTCAAGCACTAGGGGAAGTGAGCCCGGAGCAGGGCCTGTCCTCACCCCTGTGGTGCAAGTGAGCCAGTGTGCAGGGAGGAGGGTCTGGGTAGATAGAGACCCTACAGTGTCCCTGCCCATAGCACCCCTCCATCTGCTGCCCCACCCAAGGCTAACCCTCTGATTCTTTAGCCTGTAATTTCTCATCAAGATGGCATCATACTGCCAGTCTCTGGAGTCTGAGAAGTAAGTGCTAAGTGTGCCATGCTCTGCCCAACCTTCATACTGATCCTTTCACTCTGGGGAAGGCCACAAAGCCCAGGGTGCAGCAGCCTGGTTCAGCTCGGGGAACTTGTGCAGTTTGTTTGCTTTTAGGTAAGAATTCCTGCCGTACCGAGTCCTGCAGGATGACCAGGCTCAGCCTTTGTGGGGCACGTCCTCCAGGAGCCAGGAGGTCTGCAGTCACAGCTGCTGGAGCCCTGGGTCTGACTTTCTGGGACTCCCCAGATGCAATTGGTCTGCCAATGGCCTCACTGCCCAAATTGCACTTCCTGCTCGCCATCCCTGTCCTCTCCAGGAATCACTCTGCACCCTGGAGAGTGGGTGGGGCCAACTTCAGGCACCTTTGAATTGCTGGCGCTCTCCATGGTGCTGGCGATGGAGCCACAGCTCCTGGAGCCCTGGCAATCAGGAAAAGATGTCTGCGTGTGTCTGCATGTATGTCTATGTGCGTGTGTCTTGTGTATGCATATTATCTACCTGTGTGCATGTATGTGTGCCTATGTTCTCGTGTGTCTGTGTGTATGTGTGTGTCTCTGTGGTGTGCATGTGTGTGCATGCATATGTGTCTGGTGTTGTGCATCTATGTGTATGTATATGCAAGTGTGCATATGTGTGTGCATGCATGTCTGTGTGAATGTATGTGTGTGTGCGTGCATGTGTTTGTGTGCTTCATATACATTTGTGGTGTGCATGTGTGTATGCATGAACGTGGTGTGTGTGTATGTGTGTGCATGTATGTGTGTTTTGTGTATGCATGTGCATACATGTGTATCTGGTGTGTATGTGTTTGTATGTGGTGTGCATCTGTGTGTGGGGGGGTGTGCATGCATGCATATGTGGTGTATGTTTGTGTGCTTGCTGAATTGTCTTCCAAGTGGCATTACAGTGTTTTTCAGCCCAGCCTTGTTTTGGTGAGAACACAACTCTGAGAACTGAGTGGTTTGCCAGTGGTTCTGTCCTGGTCAGCACCCTGGCAGCACCCTGCTCTCCACTCTGCTAGGATGTGTTTACCAGTCCGTAATACAAACTATGACAGTTACCCACAAATGTAAAATGCTTACAAACCATTAGAGCACTCTACAAGGAAAATTACTTTGGGCAAAGTTTGCTTGGAATATTTTTCTTCTAATACTTTTTTTTTTTTTTAAGAGATGGGGTCTCACTTTGTTACCCGGGTTGGCCTCAAACTCCTGGCCTCAAGTGATCATCCCACGTTGGTCTCCCAAGTAGCTGGGATTGCAGCACCTGGCTTTCTTCCTCTTCACCTTCTTCTTCTTCTCCTCCTTCTTCTGTTTGAATGATTTTTATTTCTGGTCTTATTTTGAGCACTGTTTTTCTTTTAATTAATATTTCAGAAAGCTTGCCAGCTTTTGCTTAAATCATGGGTGGTGATTTTTCCATCAGTAATTAGATTATGAAACTCTTTAAGAATCTATCAGTCATTGAATTAACATAGTATACTGAACTTTTCTTTCTTGTGACATGATATAATGCTATTGTCAGTGTATTCCTTTATTCATAGATTATAGGCAAAGGTTAAATACTTTGCCTCATCACAGAGATTTTAAAAACCACACATACAGTGATGATCATTTTCCAGAAAACTGTAGCTAGGCCAGCATATGGTCAGTAGGCATTTAAGCATAGTTTTTACTGAAAAGAGAACTTTTAAAATATCAGATTTCCAAGAAATGCAGTAACCCTAAGAAATTTTAAATTTAAAGTGCCTGTTGAAACCAGGTGAAAAGGGAATAACTAGAGCTGGTATTTACTGAGGCTGGGAATTTTTAGTTTTCTTTGATGAAATTGGTTGTTTTTGTTTTGTGGTTTTACTGGAAATGTTTTGGGTCAGATGAAGAGGAGGAGGGAACATCATCAAACTGGCCATGGTGAAAATTTCTACTAGTCATCATTTCTGACCTTTTTTTCAGCAGCAGTTTTTCATTTAAATATGATTTTTAAAAGGATGCCATTTCTTGTTTCAACACTGAATCCGTTTTCCATTCATAAGTCTATTATGTGAAAACTCTAAAAAATTCCTACACCTATTTTGTTCTGTATGTTTTTCCCTCAAAATGGAATATCAAGAAATCATGTTTTAAGAGTTTCTTATAAATATTGATGCTCTTATTTTAATGAATTCCTATAATTATGTGGTCCTTTCACTTTTAAAGCTTTTCAAGTACCCACTTTTTGAAATAACTCTTTTCAAAGTGATTTTATTTCCCATATCCTCAAATTAGCTGTAAACATATTTTTCTCTGAAAGTCACATTTTTCCAGGAGACACCAGTTTATAGGGATGATAAAGTTTTTGGCATTTTTGGTTAGAGAATACCAAATTAATGATCATTATTTCTCATCTCTTCCATCACCAAAAGTTTAATCACAACTGTTTCATTTTAAATCAAGCATCTACACTGAGGAAGAGTTTAGATTTGAATAGGTTTACTGCCAGCAATCAAACTTTCCATTTCTTTTTGAGCTACAAATATTTACAGATTTTCCTAGGTGTCTAATTTCCAAAGAACACTACTGAAAGATCTTATTTGGCTTATATCTTTAAATTGAAATAGCAAGTATGGGCAACAGTCATTTCTGAAAATTATATCAAAATGACTTAACTCCCCTGTGAGAGGAGACTGATTCTCTGTTTGGTATTGCAGCATGTTAATTTCAGATGGGGTGTTTTTCTCCATGTGGGCCTTTGTTGTGTCAGTCATTTCCTGATTTCTGATTGCTTGGTCTATTTGGAAATTGTATTTGTTTTTCTGCAGGCTTTTTTTTTTTTTCGATTGGCATTAAACCATCATTCCTCATCTTTTTATTTTTCGGTGATTGCTTTTTGACAGGCGCTAGAGTTTCGAGTTAAAACTTGCTCTTAAAATCAGCCAGGCATGGTAGTGCGTGCTTGTAATTCCGGCTACTCGAAAGGCTGAGGCAGAAGGATCGCCAGAGCCCAGTGGGTCGAGGCTGCTGTGGCTGGGAGCAGCCACTGCACTCCAGTCTGGGCGACAGAGTGATAAGACTCTAACTCAAAAAAAAAACTTGCTCTTGTTGCTGGGGAAGGAGACATTGATGAGGCGTGAGAAAATCGAGAAGCCAGGTGGCCTCGGGTTTCTGGTAGGCCTCTGTCCTGTCCACTAAGCACTTTTCGTTTGGTCCACATGGCACTGCATTGCCCAGCTGCTTTGTGGGATTCTTTTATTTTTATTTAACACATCATAAATTAAACCAAAAGAGACTTTTAACCTTTTACTTGACTTGGGGGGGGGCTTACATCTGTACATAAACATACACACTTACCTGAAAACACACTAGGTCAAAAAGAAGCTTTTCAACAAACCAAAATGATAAATGTTTTTTACAAATTATATTTTACAGGCGAGCACAGTGGCCCATGCCTGTAATCCCAGGACTTTGGGAGGCCCAGGCGGGAGGATGGCTTGAGCCTAGTAGTTTTGAGACTAGCCTGGGCAACATAGCAAGACCTCCTCTCTACAAAAAAATTAAACAAAAAAATTAGCTAGGCATGATGGCACACACCTGTAGTCACAGGGCTGAAAGCACACATATCTCTTCTGAGAGAATAGCCCTGCTAGGAAGGGCAAAGGCGGTGTCCAGTGAAGCCTACCTTGTGCTGGTTGCACCTGACAGATACCTACCAGCTACTAGTCTGTTCTCTACTGACCCACTTTAAAATTGCTACTGCCTTCTACTTCCATTTTAGAACTTTTATTAGGACAATGACACATCTATATCAAATATTTTCATTTGTGACATGAAATTTAAGAGTATTGATGGAAACCCACCTTTCATTAGGCTGTAAATAGAATTTATTTCAGGTAGTACATTGAATTTGGTGAATGTGCTCCTGAATCTTTGTTCTTTAGCACGTTCTAAGTATGTGGCTTTTGTCCCGGCTCAGGAGTCAACATCCGGAAGCCTCCAGAGACTGTTAAAAGGACCAGACTTCGGGCAGCCCCTTTGGGTCTCCTCCCACTGTAGGAGCTTTTCTGTCCTCTCAACAAATCCTGCTTTCTCAAAAAAAAAAACCAAAAAAAAGGACCAGAATTTGTACCTTCTGGCCCTTACCTGGTTATACTTCACAATTTTATTTAGGATCAGCTTTCTTGTTTAAGCAGACATTGCCTACAGAGGACCCCCAGACACTGCCCTCAGACATCTGCGGGTCCTTCCAGGTACAGTATCTCGGGTGTACTCTGAGAGCAGTGTCTGGGGTTCTCGGAGGGACAGTGTCTTTGCCATCTTCAGAGGGGCACTGTCTGGGATATCTTTTCAGGAGCAATTTGCGGGGGGATGCTGTGAGGGGCAATGGCTGGGGGAGCTATGAGGGTATGTATGGAGGGACAGTGTCTTTGAAGGTCCTTGAGGGGCAGTGTCTGGGGTGCCTCTGGGGATCAATGTCTTAGAGGACCTCTGAGTGACAGTATCTGGGGGAATCTTCTGAGGGCAGTGCCTTGGGAGTCCTCAGAGGGGCGTTTTCTTGGGTGTTCTGGAATACAAAGCCTGATGTGGGGTCCTCAGGGGCTTGGCTCTCAGGTGGTGCTGTCAGAATGTCTTTCTCTTTTTTTGTAATTAAAAAGTGTAGGTGGCCAAATAACCATTCATAACTTTTTTCTCTCTTTTCTTTTTTAAAAATATTTGCTCTTATAGTGTTTGTTGAAAAGGTGCTACAGAGACTTTTTCCTAATGTTTCAAGTGGCCATGAAAAGAAGGAACCCCAGGCACCAGCCATTGAAGACCTTCCCAAGACAGTGAGCTCTGAAAAAGTGAGGCAGAGGCGTGTCCGGCCTTCGACAGGTGAGATTATTGCAGGCTGGGATGGATCTCAGGTACTTCGCTTAACCTCTGCATCTGCCACACACTGGAGTATGTGTCCCATGACCTTGGACTTTCTCTGGTGTTCGAACTCAGAAGATGTCCTGACAGCGGATGGGCAGAGTGGGCATCACTCGACACATAAGCTCCAGGAAAGCCTGAGCATGCTCCCCAGTCAAGGCCAGGCTGGACTGCTGTTTTCTGGAGGGTTCATTCAGACCTTGTCCTCTGGACATGGCAAATGGACTGTGGGTGGAGTTTGGTTGGCCAGGTCTTGGCTTTCTTGACAAGAACAGGTGCCTCTCTCCTGCCACTGTACCATGTCCCAGTCACCGCAGTGACCCCCACATGGCCTCCTTGGCTCCATTGGCTTGTGTCTACTCAGGGATGGGCTCCTGATGTTCTTTGTCCCTTAGTCTTTCACAAATGTCTGTTCCATAACAGGCCTACCTTAGGTCATGTGGATGGCAGGGTCACCTGGAGTCTCATCAATTCCATTCCTCCAATGTAGCCTCATTAACCTAGTCAAAGACCACTCAGTGAGACAAGTAAATAGACCACCTGAGCATAAGTGGGTGGGTCTGCAAGGTTCCCAGATAGAGACATAAATACTTAAAGCCAGACTTGGGTTTTCGAGTATGCTTTCCGGGGTCACTTCTCTATTTCTTTAACAATACTCTCTCACTGGGCATTTGTTCTCCACATGATTCCGTTCCTCAGGGCTGTTTGGTCTCAATAGGCAGCCCCAGTAGTCCTGCAAATCAACTTCTGGCCCCACAGGTCAGATCTCCATTTACTTGGAACACATTTTACCACAGAAATAATGTTATACATGGTGATTAGATTTCCAAACAAGCCCAGAAAACCTATTTAACCTATTATATGCTGAATGCCTCTGATTGTGGATACCAGTGGATATAAGAGAAGTAAGAAGGAAAAAATTTCCTTCATGTCGTCTAGAGAGGGGTTACACCAAGCATGCTCTTCCTATAGGACAAACCATTCTGTAGTTTTCTCATATGACTTAATATTTTCAGGATGTTATGAGCTCCCAGTGAAATATCCCACCAAGATCACCATGTACAAATGCACTCTACTCTAAACTTAGCTTCCTCCTTTCTGCTGCAGAGCCTAGCAAAATAGTAGGATAAAATTAAGATGGCTTTAACTAATACTAAGGAGTAAATACTGTTCAATGTGTTTTTACTTTTCAAAGATTATACCTGTTATAGGCTATATATTTGAAAGAATTCTCCCCCGAATTCATATGTTGAAGTTCTTACCCTCAGTACTTCAGAATATAACTGTTTTTGAAGACGGAGAATCTTTAAAAAAGGTGATTAAGGTTAATTGAAGTCATTAGGGTAGGCAGGAATGAGAAGTCAGGGCTCTATGCCTATTACTAAATGTATGGGTTGTGAGGTCCACTTCCGTGGGTCTTGGCAGCTAGCGGTGTACACCAGTGTAACCCTCACAAGCAAGAAGTGAACCATGTTCACACGTCCTGCCTTCTGGTCAGTCGCCTCTCCCTCCCCAAGCTGTTTTCAGAATCTGTTACTAGAGACTGGTATTTGGATGTCATTGAGTGGAACCACGTGGTACGCATTGCTTTCTCTGTGACTTCTTTCACGTTGACTGATGTCTTTGATTTGTGTGGTTTTTTTAAAATTTATGTTATCGTCCATTTGTATTTCTTCTTAAGTGTCTGTGTAAGCCTTTTGCCCATTTAAAAAATTTATTTATTCTTTTATTATTATTTCTAGCAGTTCTTTATATATTTTGGACACAAGTCCTTTGCCATATATAATCACCATGAATATTTTTTCCAGCCATCTGTGGTTGCCTATTCATTTTTTAATATAGTATTTTGAAGAGCAGAAAAATATTAATTTCGATGAAGTTCTGTTTATCAATTTTTTTTCTTTTATAGCCTGCACTTTTTGTGTCCTAAATCTTGGTTTACCCAAGGCCATGAAGAGAGCTTCCTGTGTCTTCTTTTCTGTCTCTGGGTTTCTCATTTGCATCTGTGGTCTTTCTTGAGGCACTTCTGGGGTGTACATTGAGGTAGATGGTGCTGCTTCTTTCTCCCCATGGTGCTGTCCAGTTGTCCCAGTGGATCTGTTAAAAAAAAACAAAAAATAACCTTCCTAGGTGGAAATGTGTGAGATTGCTTCTTGAAATTTAAGATGTCCCAGGATTGAAGGACATGAGTGTACAAATTGATGGAATCACTGAGTACCCAGTACAGTGGATGAAATAGACCAACATTAAACTGGTGTAATTTCAGAATCAGAGAAAAAGAAGATGGCAAATTTCTCCAGAGAAGATTGCAGATGTAGGCGGGGTAGAGCAGCATCCTGAGTCTCCAAGGGGAGACTGCAGGGTGAAATGAAGCCTCACCCCACAGCAATGTACTGGCAGCAGTGTATCGCCAGGGGGACAATCTGCAGCGGGTATAATGGGGTGCCTGGGCCCAGGTGGCCTTAGGGGAGTCAGTTTCTAGACTAGTTGATTTCCCAAGTGTGCCTTTTCAGACGTTGTGGGTTTTGAAGCTTTGTACAATTTTGGAAGCTTCCTTTGAAGAAAAACCACATTTACAAATATAGATCTGGATAGGCAGCCTTCACATGGGCCCAAGCCGAGGAGTGTCCTCAAGGTTCATGTGCCCTATCTAGTGTCCTGCAGTATTCCTTCCTTGTGTTCCCGTCTGTGACTGCTCTTCTCTCCCTTTACAAAAGAAGAGCCTTCAAGGTGCATCGCTCAGATAGAAACCACTTTGGGATTCCAGAAAGGGGTAACTGGGAATACTGGTCCTTGGGAAGAAAGTGAACTCATCTGACGACTGGGATCAAATATCCTTGCTGGGCAAATTGTTTATATTTCTTTACCTTATCATCAAAATTGAAGGAGCTAAGTGATTTATCAGCTGATGGAACAGTAAAAATAATTTTTGATGATGGGTTTCTCTGATTGTTGGCATGTAGATCAGAAAAAATTCAATGAATTAAATGTCACTGCTATTTTTGAAAACTTTATATTCTGTCATCTACTTATTTATGTGAACAAAGTTTCTTAGCAATTACCTATAAAATGAAAAATAGGTATAGAATTCACACAACCCTGTCTCATAGCAATAATAAATATTCTTCCACAATTAGGAAGGAAAACACAAATTCCTTTCCTTTCAGTAGAAGGATAATTTCCAGTAAGATTTTACTCTTTTTATTGGACAATTACCAAAAGTAATCATTGTAGCTAGATTCAGGGACCCATACCTGTAATCCCAGCACTTTGGGAGGTGAAGGCGAGAGGAGAGGATTATTGGAGCCCAGGAGTTCAAGACCAGCCTGGACACCTTGAAGAGATCTTGTCTCTACAATAAATCAAAAAATTAGCTAGTGTGGTGGTATGTACCTGAAGTTTCAGCTACTTGGAAGGCTGAGGTGGAAGGATCACCTGAGCCTAGCAGGTTGAGGCTGTAGTGGCCACGAGTGTGC
>CAUYQG010110567.1:0-20716 GCA_963574415.1 Tarsius wallacei | reverse complement strand
GTGTTTTAGCACCAACCTTCAACTCATTGTAGCAAATTGTCACTATATTGTACTATAAATAGAAACAGGTGTCCCTTTTCTTTTAAATTTTATTCTATTTTATTTTATTTTTTATTTTGAGTTGGAGTCTCACTGTCACCCAGACTGGAGTGCAGTGGCCGCTCCCGGCCACCGCAGCCTCGACCTGCTGGGCTCCGGCGATCCTTCCGCCTCAGCCTTCCAAGGAGCTGGAACTACAGGCGCGTGCTGCCACGCCCGGCTAATTTTTCGATTTATGGTAGAGATGAGGTCTCGCCAAGTTGCCCAGGCGGGTCTTGAACCCACGGGCTCAGGCAAGAAGATGTTTTTAATAGTAATTAAACTCACCATGCATCTTTCCAACATTGAATATAAACTCAGTTGACATAACAACATGAACACTTCTGACCACGTGCAGGCGTTGATCACTTCCCCATGGCTGCTGCCCAGTGACACCAAATCTAAGATGCCTCCCACTTTCAGATGCCAAAATATAAGGAAAAATGTGTATTATAGGTGTGTACAGGGGTGGCAAACTCAAATGCTCACAGGGCCAATTAGATCATGTATGTCAGTCCAACTCTATAAAAGAAACATGCACGCTCTCTGCCAAATAGTTCTTATCTCACTTTTAACAGAAGTGTGGCCACAAAGAAATATTATACAAACCATATGGAAAATGCCAGGCCCCTTGCTGGCTCAGGGAATGGTAGCAAACTGAAGAATGCATGTGCCATCTAAAAGGGGCAAACACCACATAGCTCAGGTCAAAAATTTGTTATGTTAGTAATCCTTACGACTTTGGATACTGTATTGTCCAATCTTCTGGTTTTTCAAGAAAAATAGGAAATCTGAATTTTTAGATGAAATCCTTTAAAAGCCTATTAAAAAATTTCAAAACACCATGCACACCACACAAAGCAAATCTATGTGCCACATTTGGTTCCTAATTCACTAATTTGTGGTATTTGCAGGACACAGCTAACATGGGTCAACTAGGATATAAACATCACCATTTGTCCTATGGGTACATTTAATCCAAAAACAACCAGTTATCGGTGTGACTTGAAAGACAATTATATCATGGGACCATCTTTGTCCATGAAGCATGAGGGAACATTAGGTACCAGTAGAAACATTCAACCTGAAAAGTCATTTGTTGGTTCATTTTAGAATATTTCTTATAACTAACTGTGTAGAACTTTTAGAAACAGGTCACTAGAAGAATTTCAAGGCTTACAATTGAGAACAAACAATCTTTCAGAAAATTAAATTGATTTTTTTTTTTTTAGGCACAAAGTATTTGTTGAAGAATGAGAATTGCTGCTGTCATTCCGGTTCCAATACTGCTTGGTGCTCTTGAAAGGCAGCCTCGCTGACCAGCGGATGTGCTATTAGGAGCCTCACAACCCTCTTGGGGCTGTGGGAGGGGAAAGCCCAGACCCAGGACTCAGAGGACCTGGCAGTGGAGGATGCTGCTGGCTACTGGGGAATGTTCTGCGTTATCCTCTGTTTCCCAGGCTTAAGAAACATATCTCCCTCTTTTTTTCTTCTAGGAGAAAGGAGTCTGGAGAATCAAGAGGTAGAGTCTTACTATGGCTCAGCCCAATTCATTCATGTGTGTTTTAAAGACTTGGAATCAGTCAAGATGCTGAATCCTGAATATACCCTTTCTCTCTCTCTTTTTTTTTTTTTTTTGAGTTGGAGTCTCACTCCGTAACCCAGGCTGGAGTGCAGTGGCACGCTCACGGCCACCCCAGCGTTGACCTGCTGGGCTCTAGCGATCCTTCCGCCTCGGCCTTCCAAATAGCAGGAACTATAAGTGCACGCTACCACCATGGCTAATTTTTGATTTATTGCAGAGACGGGTCTCGCCAAGTTGCCCGGGCTGGTCTCGAACCCACGTGCTCAGGCAATCCACTCACCTTGGCCTCCCAAAGTGCTGGGACTACAGGCTGAGCCACCAAGCCCGGCCTACCCTTTCTCATAACAGAATTCAAGGCACGAGATTCCCCATGGATACTTGATTTTTCTGGGACTCAATTTTGCCATCTCTAAAATGAGCAGACAGAATTAAACAAGTGTTTTTACCTGTCTTCTGAGAAACTTGAGGGATTCAGATAATGTGCTTCAGAAGGGAGACTTGGTTTTGTATCGTT
Source organism: Tarsius wallacei (assembly GCA_963574415.1). Classification (NCBI taxonomy): domain Eukaryota; kingdom Metazoa; phylum Chordata; class Mammalia; order Primates; family Tarsiidae; genus Tarsius; species Tarsius wallacei. Next base: position 18,539 of record CAUYQG010110567.1, on the reverse strand, counting down.
TATGTTGAGTCTTAAGAATAAGGCCCCCATTAATAGCAAAACACACCTAAAAAAATGCAACATTTGAAACCACCGGCGAGGTGACCTAAGAGATTTGCAATGAGTTATCTCCAGCTCTGAAACTTTGTGATTATAACATTTTCTCAATTTGCATGTGCTTCTCAAACACAAACAAAAAATGTAGGGACACTTTTCGATTAAAGAGTAACTCCAGTTTTTACCCCAAAATATGAAAATTTTGGCAAGTATGAAGAGATACAAACGGCTTTGATTTTTTTCCTCCAAATAGAGCTTTTTTTTTTTCAGATTTTCCAAGAGATGACAGGCAGAGAGTATGAGTCTGGTAAAAGCAGCTCACACTAACTGGGGGTGGGGGGAGATAGGGGGAATGTGGGGGGAGACCACGCGTCTATTCACTGTTAAACACGTAATCTCTGATTGAGTTTATACATACAAGTGAAGAGAACTGGGAACCTCTCTGCATATAAAGGCTCCAGACCATTTTCTCCTGGAAATGCAGGAAATTGTGGTTAAAATAAACTCCACCATGCAAACTAGGCATAAATCTGACTACTCCTTAAACATACCCAATGAATCCCCACCCTTTCTGCCTTGCCCAGAATGCCTGTTCCAGTCCAGTCACTCCCACCTCTCTAAATCCAGGTCACCTGCAGGCAGAATGGAATGGAGATTTTCAGTCTCTTCCTTCCTGAACCCTACTCAGCTCCTGTTGCACCTATTATCTTTTTTATTTTTATTTTTGACTTGAGCAACAGAAATTATCTCCTCACTGTTCTGGAGGCTAGAAATCCTAGAGGAAGATGTCACAGTAGGTTTGGTTTCGCCTGAGCCTTCTCTTCTTGGCTTGCAATGGTGCCTTCCCATCGTGTCCCCAAGCGATCTTTCCTTTCTGTGGGTTCCCCTATTATCTTCTATACGTACCTTCTACAAATGACTAGTTTTATCATCTCCATGTGGGCATGCGTATGTATAACTTTAACCCACATACTCCTGAAGTTAGGGTACACTGTTGTTTTATTGATGTGTTTGTATTCCCCATGTTTTCTTGCATATACCTAAACAGGTCATCGATAAATCAGTTAAAGGATTAGATATGTTAACTGAATTTTTTTTTTTTTTTTGGCATCTGTGGGCAAGAACACAATTACTATGTGAAGAATGATAATATAACTTCAATAGAATGGCATGTTTAGAAAAAATGAAAATAACCTCATTGTTCATATTGTAGGAGACGAGGTAGTATCATAAAAATAGTGCCTACACTATAACAGAGTTGAGGAAAGTAAGATGGTGTATAATGGGACAAGTTTAATCATATTTTTTAAACTCATATTTAAAAACCTAGAAGATACTTCAAAATAACATTTAGAATTATTGGGCTCAGAGCTGCATTTCTCTCCATTTTTCAAAAAGTTAATAATAAAGTTCATATTATTTTTATAATAAAGTATAATAAAAAGGAACGTGCTTTGAGTTTCTTCGCTAAAGGTGATACAATAAGGTTGGAACTTTGCGATAACAGGAATTAGAAGCCCACATAACTGCCATTTTTAGAAGAAATTATCTTATAGCAAATGTTCTTTTCTGGTAGTTCACAGACTGAAAGTCGATAGTCCCTTCTATGGGTTTCATTATGGGTCTTCCTCTTCACAAATTTCACTCCACGGAGAACAGTGTTGTAGCAACATGCCTGTAACCTGCTACTAAAAAAAAAATTCAGAAGCAAACTGAACCTATTTGTTTCCTAGTTATATATTTATCCTCATTAAGAGTCCAGAGAGTAAAAAAACACAGCAATTATCTTAGAGGTCTCTAACATTCTTTCATGTTTCAAGTCATAGGCTGGATTAGGTCTGGAAAGATCCAATCTAGTAAAAGCAACAAAGTCTACTAGTAACCCAAGGAAAAGTACTTGGCAAGTACTGACTTGGGTCTGAGCGACAAGTCATGAGACAGTATTTCCAGGGATGGGGGCATGTCTACTTCTGACCCAACTTTAAAGGGATATGTGTGTATGTATACACAAACACACACGCACACACACACACATATTTTAATAGAGTGTACTTTACCCAAGACAGAAAAAGAAGGTGAAATATTTTATCAGTTTTCAGAAAGACCTGATTACTTCAAAAGAGATGCCCAAAGGACTTTGTCTAAAATAACATATTCCACCTCCATATTCCTACAACTTGAAATACACACAAATCATCCCAAACTACTTTTTTTTAATCTCAATTCTTTTAAATTGCCTCAAGTCACCCCCCAAAATGCCCAGTTGACCATCATAAAATTTTGATTTTGTCTCTCTCACAGCTTTTTGCTAAGTGACGCAGTTCATACAATTAAATTCACAAATCTCAGCCGGGCTCGGTGGCTCAGCCTGTAATCCCGCGCCTTTGGGAGGCTGAGGTGAGTGGATTGCCTGAGCCCGCGGGTTCAAGACCCACCTGGGCAAGCGAGACCTCATCTCTACGATAAATCAAAAAATTAGCCGGGCGTGGTAGCGCGCGCCTGTAGTTCCAGCTACTTGGAAGGCTGAGGCGGAAAGATCGCCGGAGCCCAGCAGGTCGAGGCTGCGGTGGCCGGGAGCAGCCACTGCACTCCAGTCTGGGCGACAGAGTGAGACTCCAACTCAAAAAAAAAAAAAAAAAATTCACAAATCTCCTGTGATGATCCTGAAAACTTTTTCATTTCCCTGATGTGAAAACACAGTCTTTCCCAAACCCTCCCCTTTTCTCCTACTTCTTTTGTGACTGGGACACAGATGTGAGGGTCAGGACTGCAGCAGCCACATTGCAATTATGAAAAAAGAGTAGGAGGAATGCAGAAATCTTGGTTCTAACATGGTTAAGTTGCTGAAATCAAACCAGAGACTAACTATCTTCAGCCTTCTTATTATTTAAGATCAACATGGTTGGATTTTCTGTAGGCAAAAGCATTCTGAACTCTTATAACCTGTTTACGGCCAACTTTAGTCATCCAGTTCCTCCATTTGTTTTTCTGTTAATCTGATTCTTTCTCTATTGCTCTTCAGCTCACATGTGAAAAATGTGTCCATTTTGCAAACATACCTATGAGGTACATTGCATCACACCAGTGTTTTCCAGCGGATGCACCCTCAGAATCTGCGTTTGATGATATACTCTACCACAATAAGGGGATGATGACAGAATACAGAGCGAATTTTGTGATCAAATATATTTGAAAAACACTGGGTACCCTGTTTGCCTTCCAGAACTTCACAATTCACGTAAAACTATTGAAGAAAAGAAGAAATGCTATAGTAGAGAAATCTCCAGTAACTTCTCAATGTTATTGACTGAGCTGACTTTTTTTTGAGATTAGAAAATATAGTTTATTTAGAAAGTAAATTGGAGAGAGAGAGAGAGAGGGGATTCACCTTCCCAAGGGAGTGGAGGGAGCCAAAGCTTAGGAAAACATGGCCTGGCCATAGCTCATAGAGCACATGGCCACATCGTCGCTTAGCAAGGGAATGGCCTGAACTTACGTTTACAATAATCCCTTTGTTGTCTACTGTCCAGCCCTCAGAAATCCGATTCCGAGGACCACATGTGGGAAACTCTATATCACATCCATCCATAATTATTCTAACAATTATCATTTTACATTTATTTACAAATGACCCATCTATTCTGACACATTTTAGAGAAACTCTTAGAAAACCAAAACAAAAGATATATTGACACATACCACACAAAGACAGGTAGCAATGAAATACCCGATGACTTCTGGCTAGCTACAAATTCCCCCTTTTCTTTGGCTAGAAGATGCCGTCACTGATATGCCAGCAATTGGAACCTGCATGAGCATTTCTGGATGAGACAACTCTTTCCAGACTAAAGGCTTAAGACGTGTATTCCTTGATTAGTCACTGCCGCTGCTCTCTTGTGAGGACAATTGCAGTGATTCTGTGAAACACGCAATTCTTTCTAATCTCTGACATATTTATTATGTCATGTGTACATAAGATCCTTCTTTACCTCTAATGTTGAGCTTGCTTTCCCTTTGGGTATAGTGTGTTCTCTCAACAGAAGTGGTTGAAGTACCTCCAAGGAACTGCAGGTTGTAATCACCAGTCCCAGCGGCCTTTTCCAAATTACTTGCTCGGTGCTATGAGCCCAACTGTAGCTATCAGGGTGTGTTTGTTTTTTCCTTTGCTCTCCCCACACTGTCTCAACTTTTGAGCCAGAATAATTTAAGCACCAGGGTCTTGTCGGGTTTTGCAACCATGAACAGCCTTACAAAGTCTAGGCGTTTTGCCAGAAATCTAAACTTTCTTGAACTATGTTAAAAGGTTAAGCATTTCACAGAGTTTGGCCTCCCCCACCCCCACTGCACTCCCAGCCTCTGTCTTGTTCTTAAATGTCTGTTTTATCAAGAAATGGAATAACTAATAATGTGCTGGATAGAACATTTTCAGTCACCACACTGTAACCATAGTAGTGCTAAAAACCCCAAACAAATGTTAATCACACTTCTCTTTTTAATCACAAAGAGCTGAGGACAGAGAGTCAATTTAGTCTGTTTTAAAATGAAATACTAGACATTTTTCATTATATATGACTTTTAAAATGAAGCTCTTATTCATTGCTTGTGATAATTTCTATGTTAACAAAACAGTTTCCCTAAGATGAACGTCAATGGATAAAAGTATATCATAACCTCTCCAGTCTCGAGGGAAATATAAAGTTCTGGCTTCTTAATCCATAATTTTGAAAGTTTCCTGTGGTTATTTCCTGAAACACCGGAAGCTAGTTTCTCTTGGGCAGAACGCTTGAGGTTTTCAAGCCCACCCTCAACAAGAATATTGAAAAGAAAGGAAGTTAAAAAAAAATTGGGAATCATCCCAATCCACCCAGTTTCCTGTGCCCCATGACCCAGCTAAGAGTAACTTTTGTCAACCTCTCTACTAAGATGGGCCCCATGTTTGCCTAGTTCTCTCCATCCCTACTGTGTCCATCTTGGTCCCAGCCTCTACTACCCTCTCTTGCATGAACTTCCACAGTACTATCCTTTACTCTGCCTCCATTCTCCTAGAGTAGCCAGGCCATTGGGCTGCCCGTACCTTAGAATAAAAACACAAGCTTCTTTTCCTGCTTTATAAGGCTTCGTCTTAAACCACCCCATTTCTCCCCACCAGATTCCTACCTCTTAGGGGTCTTCTTTCTTTCCTCAAATGCAACAAGTTTTTATGGGCCTTTGGAACATTGTGGGGCATGCCCTTCCGCCATCTTTGTCTAGCTGGCTCCTCCTCTGTTCTCAATTCTCAGCTTAATTGTTGTCTCCCCAACCACACAATCTAACATCTCTCCTCCTCAAACACTCAGTTAATTTCTACACAATCATCTTTTTAAACATTCTGTCTGGCACTTTCCTATCTGATACTTTTTCTATCTATCAACCACCTGTCTTCTAACTTCCTTCACCGGTCATGAGCAGGAATAGTATCTAGTTTACTGCTGTATCTCCAACACTTATAATAGTGCTTGGGACACAGGAAGAACAAAATAAATATGCATGGAATGAATACATGAGCAACACAAGAGCTGAAAGCTGGGCGTTGAATTCTGCTCCTGTAGCCCAGCCACTGCAAGATAGAACAAGAAGAGTTATCAGATACTTTTAGGTAATAGTCTTTTGGGGATTGGATGTCTGATAGATGTTTTGGGGTATGACACGAGCCTTCACAAACTAAATCAGAGAAAATACACGTACTTATACACACAGGGAAAGAAAGCTATGTTTGTCTTCCCCTGTGGAAAAATGAACTTCTCTCGTGGCTGACTGTGTCTTTGTTCTTTTTGAAATAATCTTTTCAAGGTGATCTCCTGAGAAGAAATTTATCTAGACAAAAAGTATATCACTTTTGCCTAATGTATTAAGGTAAATCACTTCAGGACTTCTGCTAGATTGTCACAACTTTATAAGGAGTTTATGAATACTCTTAATTAAGTAGAGCAATATAGTACCCTCCTTTCTCAGTAAATTGTCAACATAAATGCCTCATATACATAGGTTGAGAAGTATTATATCTGTAATCAAAGATCAGAGCCAAAGCTGGTCCCTGGAAAAGTGCTTAACAAACCCTTGGCTTCTAAGGCAGGCTTCATCTGCAGCCAGGATTAACAAGGGAAAGCATGACCAGAATGGAATGTGAGGTTTGAGCACTGGGGAGAAGATGTCCCCAGGGGCTGTGAACTGCCTTTGGTCAGCAGCCCTGGGAGCTGGGGTTGGTTCAGTCTTAGGCAATTTTGCTCTCAGGACCAGTCAATAAGATGGGAAGAAAACTGAGAAAGGAACCGGAGTGAACAAACACACCAAAACACATTTTATAAGGATAAGAGAATAGAGAAAGGTCACTTCTGAAAAGATGTAGACAATGGCAAACTTATGGATAGGTGAAAAAGCAAGGAAATTGACTTGCCCCAATTTTAGATCTAGAAGCTTACAGAAATCACCAGTTTTTGGAGATTAATGTTTCCGCAGAGGCAGCCAAAGTAAAACTTGACCTGATAAAATTAGTAGCTAGTAGAGAGCTTCTCATAAAAATATCATTCTACCATTGATCCCATCATACAAATGTGTAAAAATGCTATGTGATAATACTGCTAAGTACCCAGGTACTCCCAAAATGTCACAAGAGAAAGCATACAAGAAAAAGGATTACAATATTTTGAATAACATGAAAGAAAAGTTACAGACGTGCATCAAAGAGGCCACTCCTATCTTCATTTATTTATTTTATATGTGTTTATCGGACAATACTTTGTGCCAGGCATTGCATGTGGCACTGGCAACATAGAGGTAAATAAGATATAGATCTTTAAAATAGATTTCAGAAAAATGTGGATGGTAGCAACACATACACAAGTTGAAGGTGGTTGGAGCAAGACTGTCAGGCCAAAGAGGGACTGTTTGGCTAGAAGAGGGAGATACAAGCATGGGAAGACTCTATGTCATTTCTGAAAACATTGATGAAATACAGGCATACCTTGTTTTTTGTACTTTGCTATATTATACTTCACAGAAACTGTCTTTTTATAATTTGAAGGTTTGTGACAACCCTGCTTTGAGCACCTCCTCAGAGCTATTTTTCCAATAGCATGTGCTCACTTTGTGTTTCTGTGTCACATTTTAGTAATTCTCACAATATTTCAAACTTTTTTATTTTTGTTATACCTGTTATGATGATCTTTGATCAGTGATTTTTTTTTTTCTCAAGTCTGAGCCTCACTCTGTCGCCCAGGCTGGAGGACAGTGGCACCATCATGGTTCAGCACAGTCTCAACCGTTTGGGTTCAGGTGATCCTTTCATCTCAGCCACCCCAGTAGCTGGGACTAAGGCACGTGCCACCACACCCAGCTAATTTTTTGATTTTTTGTTTGTTTGTTTGTTTGTAGAGATGAGGTCTGGCTATGCTGTCTAGGCTGATCTCAAACTCCTAGGCTGGGCTCAAGAAATCGTCCTGCCTTGGTCTCCCAAAGTGCTGAGATTACAGGCAAGAGCCACCACACTCAGCCTGATCAGTGATCTTTGATGTTACTATTGTAATTATTTTGGGGTGCCATGAGCCTCACCCACAAAAGATGGCAAGCTTAATCTATAAAAGTTGTGTTCTGATGGCTCTACCAACCAGTCATTCCCCTGTCTCTCTCCTTCTTATTCCTTCCTATTCCCTGAGAAGCAACAATGATTGGAATCAGGCAAATTAATAACCTTACAAGGGCCTCTAAGTGTTCAAGTTATAGGAAGAGTTGCACATCTTTAACTTTAAATTAAAAGCTAGAAATGACTAGAGAAAGATATGTCAAAGCCAAGATAGGCTGAACAATAGGCCTTTTATGCCAGTTAGCCAGTTATGACTGCAAAGGAAAAGTTTTTGAAGAAAATTAAAAGTGCTACTCCAGTGAACACATGCATAAGAAATCAAATAGCCTGATATTGTGGGTATGGAGAAATATGAGGATATGGAGATACAGTGAAAGTTTGAGTGGTCTGAATAGAAGACCAAACCAGCCACAACATTCCTTTAAGCCAAAGCCAAATTCAGAGCAAAACCCTAACTCTCTTCAATTCTGTGAGGGCTGAGAGAGGTGAGAAAGCTTCAGAAGAAAAGTTGGAAGCCAGCAGAGACTGGTTCATGAGACTTAAGAAAAGAAGTCATCTCTGGAACATAAAAGCACAAGGTGAAACAGCTGATAGAGAAGCTGCAGTAAGTTTTCAAAAGACCTAGTGAAGATCATTGATGAAGGTGGCTATACTGAACAACAGATATTCAGTGTAGATGTAATGGTTTTATACTGGAAGAAGATGCTATCTAGGACTTTTATAACTAGAGAGAAGTTAATACCTGGCTTCAAACAGTCAAAAAACAGGCCAAGCTGACTCTCTTGTTATGGGCTCCTGCAATTGGTGACTTTAAGTTGAAGCCAATGCTTATTTACCATTCTGAAATCCTAGGTCCCTGTCTTAGTCCTTTCATGTTGCTATAAAGGAATACCTGAAACTGGATAATTTATAAAGAAAATGAGTTTATTTGGCTCACAGTTCAGCAGGATGTACAAGAAGCATGGTGCCAGTGTCTGTTTCTGGTAAAGGTCTCGGACCTTCCAATTGATCCCATGGTAAGAGTAAAGAAGAGAGAGAGAGAGTGAGGGATAGGGTGAAGGAGGAGAAAGGGAGGAAGCCAGAGTCTTTTTAAAAACCAGCTCTCACAGGAACTAAGAGAACAAGTACTCACTCTCTGCTGCCAGGAGGACAAGGATGGTTCAAGCCATTTATGAGGGATCCATCCCCATAACCCAAAGACCCCAACTTCAACCATGGGGATCAAATTTCAACATGAGGTTTGGAGAGTCAAATATCCAAACTATAGCAGGCCCTTAAGAACAATGCCAAATCTACTCTGGCTGTGCTCTATAAATGGAATAATGAAGTCTGGTAGACAGCACATCTGTTTACAGCATGGTTTACTAAATATTTTAAGCCTACTGTTGAGAACTACTACTTAGAAAAAAAGATTCCTTTCAAAATATTAATGCTCATTGACAATGCACCCAATAACCCAAGAACACTGATAGAGATAGACAAGGAGACTAATGTAGTTTTTATTGCTGCTAATACAACATCCATTCTGCAGCCCATGGATTAAGAAGTAATTTTAATTCTCAAGTCTTATTAGTTAAGAAATACATTTTGTAGGCCTATAGCAGCCATAAATAGTGATTCCTCTGATGAATCTGAGTAAACTAAAGTGAAAACCATCTGGAAAGGATTCATAATTCTAGGCGCCATTAAGGACACTCATGGTTTATGAGAGAAGGTCAACATATCAACATTAACAGGATTTGGAAGAAGTTGATTTCAACACTCATGCCTGACTCTGAGGGGTTCAAGACTTCAGTGGAAGTCACTGCAGATGTGATAGAAATTGCAAGAGACTTGGAATGCAAAGTGTAGCCTGAAGATATGACTGAATTGCTGCAACCACAAGATAAAATTTGAATGGATGAGAAGTTTCTTCTTGTGGATGAGCAAAGAAAGTGGTTTTTTGAGATGGAATTTACTCCTGGTGAAGATGCTGTGGACATTGTTGAAACAACAACAAAGAATTTAGAATATTAAATGAACTTAGTTGACAAGGCGGTGACAAGGTTTGAGAGAACTGCCTCCAGTTTTGAAAAGAAGTTCCACTGTGGTTAAGATGCTAAGTGTCACATGCCTCAGAAAAATCTTTCTCAAAAGGAAGAGTCAATCAACATGGTAAACTTCTTTGTTGTCTTATTTTAAGAAATCACCATAGCCACCCATCCTTCCACAACCACCACCTTGATCAGTCAGCAGCCTTTAACCTCGAGGCAAGACGCTCTACCAGCAACAAGATTATGACCCACTGAAGGTTCAGATGAGTGTTAGCATTTTTTAGCAATAAAATATTTTAATTAATATGTACATTGTTTTTTAGACATAATGTTATTGCATACTTAATAGACTAAATGCAGTGCAAGCATAATTTTAATACACACAAAGACACCAAAAAATTTGTGTGACTCGCTGTCTTGCAATGGTCTGGAACTGAATCTGCAATATCTTTAAGGTGTACCTGTGTTTCTTTTTCTTTTCAATTATCTCTTCACTCAGTGAATACTACCAAAATGGAACTTATTTTATTGATTTTTTTGAACAAGTGTTTTTATCACTAAAGACATGGGCGGGGGGGAACTTATGGAAAGGATTTATAATTCTAGAAGCCATTACAAAGTTAAATCTTTAAAACAGTATCTCAGCAATGTCTTCTCCTTCTCCTGATCCTTCATCCTCATTATCTCCAAACACCCACCAAAACTAAATGGTTTTCCTGAATTACTGTTTATTATTGTATTAAATAGGAAACTGCTGTCCACAAACTTGGGCACATTTTAGCCGCATTTGAATTACTGTTTCCAGAGCATGTGCCTAAAATTTCTTTTTTAATTTTAAAATTTATTTGCCAGCATTGTATAATTATTTGACCATGACCTATTGATTCACTTAGTCGACAATGTTTACCAACCGCATCCAGTTTGTGAAAGTGAGTGCACAAAGCAATAAGAAGACAAAGACAAGCAAGACACAGCTGACCCTTGTCCGTGAGGACCTAACCTACTAGTGAGACACAGATAAACAGGGAATTCCAAGAGTATACTAAGTGCTGTGATAAATGATAAGTGCTAGGTATTGTGAGGGTACATTGTTAAACAAAGACTTTGAATGTCAGGGAAATTTTTCAAGAGAAACATAAAAACTTAAACTTAAAGAAGGCCAGATGTGGTGGCTCATGCCTGTAATCCCAGCATTTTGGTAGGCTGAGGTTGGAGGATTGCCTGAGCCCAGGAGTTCGAGACCAACTTGGGCAACATAGTGAGACCCCGTCTCTACAAAAAATTAAAAAAATTAGCTGATCATGGTGGCACATGCCTGTAATCCCAGCTACTTTGGAGGCTGAGGTGGAAGGATTACCTGAGCCCATGGGGTTGAGGCTGTGATGAGCCATGATTGTGCCACTGCACTCCAGCCTGGGCAACACAGTGAGACTCCAAGCCAATCAATCAATCAATCAATCAATAAGAAGAATCTATTCAAGTAAAGAATAAAAGAGAAGAATGTTCTAACCAAAGCATGCATTTTCAAAAGTCCAGAGATGACAGATACATTTCAGAAATTACAAGAGCGTAATTATGTATATTGGTGGGGGGTTGTGAGTGGAGTAGGGTGGAAGGTGTGCTGCAGGAATAGAAGATGTCCATGGCATTCAGGTTTTTAAGTCAGTAAGCAAGGGATATGTCATTAAAAAAATCTCATAAGTCATATTAAATATTGAGAATTTTATCCTGAGGGCAATGGGAAACTCTGGAGGTTTTTAAACAAGGGGCCATAAAAATGATTTGTATTTTAGAGCACTAACATGGCCTCCAGACTAAAAATTAGATTTCAGGAAAGCTGAATTGTGGTAACCATATTCTATATATGGTTCCTAAAATTCATCTGAAGATGGTGGAAGTAGTGATGTCACAGGCCAAGGGAGGGAGTGTTTGGTAAGAAAGAAGAAAATTGGTGGGCTAAATATTGATGTTAACAAATCTATATAGAAGATCAAAGATGCAGAAGACACAATTAGTAAAGCAGTCCTTAAGGACACAAGATGGGAAGTGAACCACCATGCGGATTGAGAAAGTAGCCTTGGGAGAGAGAAATATCTTCCATCAAAACAGGAGGAAAAAGAAAACGGTCGATGTGGATGCAAATTAAGTTTTAAATTTGGTAGCAGAGATTGAAGAAATTCTCTCCTTACTTCCATTTTCATATTTGCTGGCAAGATTTGTTGCTATGAATGATAGGGGAGGAGGTAGGGTCAGGAATTCGAAAAGAGTGGGTAATCTGAAAGAAATAGTCACATTAGAAAATGGCAGAGATATGACCAAGTACTCACAGAAGTGTCTCTGGTTAATGTTGAGTATTTGGTTGAGATCAAAACCACACATTTTTAGTGACATGAATCTGAAAAATTATGTGAATGGCTCCAGCAGATCTCAACAGCCTAGGTACAGTTGTCCGGAGTGTGGCCGTTGGACCAATTTAGGATTAAGGTTTTGCCGGGTGGATTCAGAGGTAGAATAAAAGTGCCCAAGGGATAAATCATGGAAGCAAAGCTGGAATGGAATGGTATGGGGGAAGACTGGTGGGTATAACAAAAGGGGCAAGAAATTAAATATGTCTATGAAGTAAAAGGTTAAGTACAGTAGGAGTTATTATGTATGAAAGGCTGAAGGAAAGGAGGTTGATGTGAAAGTGTGACATGAGAGAATTTAAATATTCAGAGATGGAGAGAAATTCCAGGAGCTGACAGGTCCAGATTATGAACTCGAGAATCAGCAGCAAAAGGGGAGAATAAGGAGAAGCTTGTGGGAGTTGAGACTGTGAAGGAAAAGAGAGCCAGGGTGTTGGTGCGTCATCCACATAGACATGCAGGAGAATGGTAGAACCTCAGGGGAAAGAAAGACTGGAGTCATTTCTAAAGTCTTGAGGACACAAGAGCATGATTACATTGGCAGGAAAAGTCAATTAAGAGAGATAAAAGATGATACAATCAGATGACATGAGTCTCAAACTGGCCATGTTTTCTATGTCAGGGTGAATGAACAGTGGTTTGGAAGAAGCTAAAGAGAGGGATGCCAAGCCCCATTCTACTCTGAAGAAAGTGAAATGTGGAAAAATTATCAGACTTGACTTAAGGGAGCTTCAAGGGAAGTGATTTCCTCAAGAGCAGCCAGGTACCAACACCAGGAAGTGGATGGAACCAACAGAGATGGAACAAGGATGTAATGACATCGGTTAATGACAGAAAAGTGTATCACAGATCTCAGATGAAGGTCTGGGATGGTGGGGAATGGTTTAAGGTTGGCTCAAGAGAAGGAGAATACCTACAAAAAGTAATAAATGAGTTCTCATTCACAGTTCTTGTGAGAACTGCTTGTTGAAAAGGGACTGGTGCCTCCTCTTCTTACAATTGCTTTCTCTCTTGCCATGTGATGTCCACACATCAGCTCCTGTTTGCCTTCCACCATGAGTGAAAGCTTCCTGAGGTCCTCACCAGAAATAGATGACGACACCATGCATCTTATACAGCCTACAGAACTGTGAGCTAAAGAAAACTTTAGATTACCCAGTCTTGAGTATTCCTTTAGAGCAACATAAAAACGGACTGAAACAATAGGAAATTAACAGTTATACTTAACAGTGATGGTGCCACCTAATCCACAGATGCCGTCTAAATTTGGGGCATTTTTTCCAATAATGTTGCTTATTTTTAAAAGGGTCTAGTCCAGAATCGTACATTTGCTCGTTCTGTCCCTTAGTGTTCTTCAGCCTGAAACAGATTTGTGGTCTTTCTTTAACTTCTTTGACCTTGACCCTTGGAAAAATTACAGACCAGTTACTTTATAGTATTCTCTCAGCTTGGCTTTGTTTGATGTCTCCTCTTGATTGGATTCAGATTATGCATTTTTGGCAAGAATATCTCGGAGGTAACGACAAGTTCTTCTCACTGAATTCTATCAGATAGCAAGTCATTTTATTAGTCCCATTACTGATAATGTTGACTTTGATCTCTTGAATGAAGTGATGTCTGCAAAGCTTCTCCATTGCAACGTTTCATTTTTTTCTCTTAGAAATGAACAATTATTTGGTGTGGAAAAATTCTAAACTATATAAATATACTGATCTTCTTAAAATTTTCTATTTATTCATAAATTTATTCATGCCTAAATGAATCTTATATTCACTCAATGGGTTGAGACGGCTATTTTTATGTCACAGGATTGGCTAGAAGGAGCCCGTTTAAACTGGCTTTTGCTTCCTTTTGTCATGTTCCCAACATCACAAGATGTCCTGCCTTGTATTTTTCCTGCCCCATCCCTGATATTAGCTACTTTTTAAAGGAGCCCTGGTTCTTTTGTATAGAAAATAGTATTTAAAAGCCAACGTTTAAGTGTTCGATTGTAGTCATTGCTATTGGAGAGTCATTGCTCCCAGACTCTTCCAGTGGAGCAAGCTAGGAAATATATGTGTGTGTACATACATATATAAATAACTTCCATATCCGTACATTTACACCTTTAATTAACTTTTGTTCTATATGTCTGTCTATCTACCATCTGTCTGTCTATCTATCCATCTATCCATCCTCTTTTCTATCATCTATTAGGGACTCCATAGTTTACATGGCTACTTATATGTCCAATCCAACAACAGGGCTTATTCTAGTTTCCTCCCTTTCTGTATTTATAACTCTCATCTCCAAAATTGAGAAATCTGCTTCAATTATTTGCTTTATATATGTACTTAGTTGATCAATACCACTGTATGTAATCTGCCACCAGTCTTCCCATGTATGGCTGCCTCCTCTCTCTGCACAGTTATGATTCCCCATTCTGAGCTGCCCCTCCATGTGGACAGGCTCTGACACTCACATCACCATTCTGTGGGACTGCCTGCCTCATTCTGCTTGGGCTCTGATATCGCCTCATCATGTGTTTCTTCTCCACCCCTGGTCTCCAACATTCCACACCGGTCCCCGCCCCACAAACAAGGACACCTTCCTCTCTCCCCTCAAGCTCTGGCACCCAACTCCAGGCCAATCTTTTCGGAGATGCTCCTCTTATCCTGCTTGGGCTTCCCCTCCATGTGTACTCACTGCTCACCCTGCTCAAGTTTGACACTCTGTGCCAGCTTCCCCCTGCCCTTCTGCATGGACGTCCTTGCTTACTTCAATCAAGCTTGGACTTCTCACCCAGGCTATCCCTTCCCTTTGAAGAGAAGCCTCTCCCAGCCTGCTTGGACTCTGACACCTGACACCTTGGTATGGACCATCTTCAACTGGCCACTGCTGTCCCACCGAACACACATGTACCTAGGATGCCTGCCATGCTCTGCCCGACCCAATGGAGTTAGGCTGAATTTTTCTGGAAGGAAAGAGAAGGACTTTGAAAGATATTTAACGCAGACAATGAAGGGCTTCAGGGATGTCTACAGACTTGTGATTTGTCACTTTTTAATCTTAATGTTTATGACTGTCATTTATTATTATTGTGAATTACTAATTTATTTTAGATGAACAAAATTCCCTGGATTCATTGGTTTGTCATAAGTTATAAAACTAGCATTTCCAAAATTCTTGGGAAAGATTTATTTCATCTGATATTTATCTGTCATGAGAAAATGGAGTTAGTGACCCACAGTGTTTTTAGACGTTTTGAAGATTTTGAAGATGATGGTCTGAAAAGTTTTGAGAATTGTAGGTCTATAGCAATTGATTCATAATTAATAGCAAAATATGCAAAATTCAGGCTTCTCACTTTGTAATCACCATGGTTTTAAGGAAAGACTGGTTTTAATCAAAATAGCATCAGCTTTTTGGACTATAGTTACAGCCTGGTGAATGCTATTGTTTTCATTTCTCAATTTCTTCATACACATTATTGGATTTTGCTATAGATTAAGAATATAGATGACATTTTTATAAGCTATTGTGAGACTTAATTGATTTACAAAATGCTAACTTTAAGAATTCATTCTTTTCACTTTGTTCACTGTCAGATTTATTTAGAAACATGATCTGTGTGTCATCACTTTGCATACAAGTTTTCTCTACATAGTTTTATCTTAGAACATACTATGTTAAATCACTTGTTAATGTTTTCACATTTGTGGAAGTGTGTCTATTCAGATCACCTAGAAACATTCAAAAAATTTTTTAAATAAGAACATCCAATATTTAGCCATACAAACAGATACACCTACCGATTTATTTATTTCATCTTTTCTTTATGGTATCATGAATGTGTTTAAGTAACAACCAGCTAAAAAGTGAAATTGTTGATTTGATTGTTTACTTCCATGTAACTCATATAGGAATGGGTCAGGCATGCCTGGGTTTAATTTTTTTTCCATTGAAAACTTCTTTTTCTTTTGTAAAATCCATGTGTAGTCACTTCTTAACACTAGCATAATCTCTAGCACTATTTCTGCAAGAAGTATCATTTAAAATAAGCTATTTTGAAATCCAAGAGTGGACAGCGTAGAATGTTATTTTCCTCCTGGAGTAGGGACAGGGTAATTTCTCCTCACAAATATGAATGGAAAGAAATTCATTATTTTTCTCTGATATTAACCTATATACATTTTAAAGTCCTTTCCTTTTTTTCAAGAATGCTGAGACTGCATAATTTTAGCAGCATATTTTCCTTGGATTTGTTTTCCAGAAGTCTGTTGTTTTTTAAAATACATGAGGTTGCACCAGACTCAAAGATTTTGCAAAACAATTACAGTACAGATTTCAATAAAGGCTACAATACCCTAGGTGGTTCATAATTTGCTAGTTTTACTAATGAGTTCACTTCTGCAAATCTAATTGATTCTGTGAAAGATGATGACTACATGTACCCATCAGCTCTCAATCTCGTTAGAAATTCTTTTGATCCTTTTTCCTATCTTTCCTTTTTTTCACTTCTTATCTTGAAACAACAGTTTTTTTTCTATTAATAGATATATGGAATTCAGGAGTTAAATTATCTTTTCTGCTTGCATTACAAAATGAAAATGAATGTGCATTCCTCCCTGAGTGTGGTTTATGATTTAATAATGCCACAGTTCCAGGTCTTGTCAGTATTCTTACCTCTGCAAGCATATTTTGAGCCCACCCAATCTCATGCACAATGTTATGTGGGTACCAGGAAGAAATGGCAAATCTCCTAAGTGGTCTGCCTCTAAGCACCACATCAGGTGCAAGGGGAAATGCAAATTACACCTTTTTGCCACAGTTTTTCAATCCACTGAAGCGTTTCCTTGGGCTACCCCTAACAATTTATATTTTCACTTAGAGTGAAACATTTTTACCAATCTAATCCCTGTATATATATATCTGTTTTTAGCTGACCAGAACTCTGTCACTCATTTACACTGCAAAATGTATATAAACATCTTTTTACCCTAAAATAGGATACAATTTAATTATGTGTATAGTTTTTTGTTGTTGTTGTTGTTTTTTGAGTTGGAGTCTCACTCTGTCGCCCAGACTGGAGTACAGTGGCCACTTCCAGCCACCGCATCCTCGACCAGCTGGGCTCTGGCGAGCCTTCCGCCTCAACCTTCCAAGTAGCTGGAACTACAGGCACGCGCTACCACACTCGGCTAATTTTTGATTTATTGTAGGGATGAGGTCTCACCAAGTTGCCCAGGCGGGTCTCGAACCCGCGGGCTCAGGTGTGTATAGTTTTTATTTAAAAATAGTTTTATATAGTCTATGAGAGTCTACCAAAAAAAATAATTTAAAACAAATGTCCTATTTTTAAGTCTAAAAAATATTTTGCAATATTTGGTATAAAGTAGATGAAATAGAGTATTGTTGCCAAAATCATATCCTTTTGCTGAAACTGTATTCACTAAATTCAAATGAATACATTTCCCACAGGGAAAAATATCTCTCATCTACAATCAAATTCTTGATTAGTTCTACACTTGCAGTTTGGTGTGATGGATTAGACTTTTTCCCTCCACTTCTACTATAACTTGCTTAAGATTTTCAGATGAAGCACACTTTCTAGGAGCTAGAACTAATTTTTAACATTTGCATAATACACGTGTCCAGTTGGTTGAACTGCTGACTTAAATCCATCTTTAAAAGAAAGAGTGAGGCTCTTCACAAATGCAGAAAGGTCAAGTTATGCTAATGAGAACCATTTAGTCAGCTGCTTGACACTTATTGGACATGATAATCAAATTGCAGTATAGGCAGTAAACTCCTATGTATGCTATGACTTTTAAATCTATAAGGTATGCAGGAAATCACTGTACCTTGGAGCTGCATTCAGGTTGGAGATATGCGACACCAGAGATGTGTGAGCTTGAGGCAGCCCAGCGGAGGACAGAGGGAAAGAAATGGCTTGTGCCGCTCAGCAGTGATCCTGCTTATGGATTAGGAGCAGGGACAAAGAAACAGCGAGTGTAAGACAGTAGCTAGCCTTTGAAGATTTTGTCATGGGGTGCAGATGAAAGGAGCAAGGAAGGGAAAAGAAAGGAGGTGAAGAAGAGACAGAAAGTAAAATTTCAACAGTGAGTTTAGAGGACATATGAGAGAAGAAAAGGTATTTACCAGTTATCAAAAAGTTACATAAGCCGGGCTCGGTGGCTCAGCCTGTAATCCCGCGCCTTTGAGAGGCTGAGGTGAGTGGACTGCCTGAGCCCGTGGGTTTGAGACCCGCCTGGGCAAGCGAGACCTCATCTCTACAATAAATCAAAAAAAATCAGTCGGGCGTGCTAGCGCATGCCTGTAGTTCCAGCTACTTGGAAGGCTGAGGCAGAAGGATCACCGGAGCCCAGCAGGTCGAGGCTGCGGTGGCCGGGAGCGGCCACTGCACCCCAGTCTGGGCGACAGACTCCAACTCAAAAAAAAGAAAAG
>CAUYQG010110566.1:0-11890 GCA_963574415.1 Tarsius wallacei | reverse complement strand
ATCAGTCCGAACATAAATGAACTAAGTGTGACACTGAAGAGACATATAGTGATAAGCTTGATTAAAAATAAATAGCCAGGGGTGGTAGCATGTGCCTGTAGTTCCAGCTACTTGGAAGGCTGAGGTGGAAGGATCACTGGAGCCCAGCAGGTTGAGGCTGCAGTGGCCGGGAGTGTGCCACTGTACTCCAGTCTGGGTGACAGAGTGAGACTCCAACTCAAAAAAGAAAAAAGATTCAACAATCTCCTGCCTCCAGGAAACTCATCTCACTGGAAAAAACAGCCACATACTCAAGTTTGGAGGCTGGAAAATGACCTTTCAGACAAATGGAAAGCAGAAGAAAGTAGGAGTAGCTATTCTAATATCCAACAAAGCAGTGTTCAAGCCATCAAAAGTTAAAAAGGACATGGAAGGACACAATATAGTAATAAAAAGCTCAATCATTCAGCAAGAAATAGCTATACAAAATGTATATGCTCCCAATACAGAAGCACCAGATTTAATAAGAAAACTACTAAGCAAACTAAAAGAGGACATAGACTCTTACACAGTCATAAATTGGATACCTAAATACCCCATTAATAGCTTTAGATGGATCATCAAGGCAAAAAACAAAACAAAACAAAACAAAAAACAAAACTATCCCCAGCCTCAACTTGAAGCTCAATTAAAAAGACAATAGACAAACACACAACACTTCACCCAACAGCTATAGAATATACCTTCTACTAATCAGCACATGAAACATACTCCAAAATCAATTACATTATCAAACATAAATCAAGCATAAATAAATTTCAAAATAATAATAATAATAATAATAATAATACCATGCATTTTCTCAAATCACAGTGGAATAGCAATAAATATCACCACCAACAAGATTCCCCCACAACACACAAAGGCATATACTCTAAACAACATGCTGCTGAACAACTTCTGGGTAAACAAAAACATCAAGAGAGAAATGAAAAGATTCCTAGAAGCAAACAAAAACAAAGACATATCTTATCAGATAACTGAGATGCCATGAAAACAGTGTTAACAGAAGCAGTCATAGATTTGCACACATAAATCAAAAAAACAGAACAACCACAAATAGACAGCCTAACATCACACCTAAAGGAGCTGGAAGGACAAGATCACCTTAATACTAGCAGAAGAATGCAGATCTCCAAGATAAAATTATTGTTACAGGACATAGAAGACAAAAATATCATAGTAAAAATCAACATGAGAAAAAGTTGGTTCTTTGAAAGGATATATAAGATTGTTCATCCCCTGGATAGATTGACCTAAAAAAGAAAGAGAGAAAGCCCAGATAAAAACAATTGGAAATGTAAAGGGTATAGTCACAAATGACCCTGAAGAAATTCAAAAGATTATCAGAGACTACTAACCACCTGTGTGTAAATAAGTTTTTGGTTTTTAGAAAATCAAAATGAAACCAAAGCACTTTTCGATCTCACACAAGCTCCCAAGTTTGAAACAAGAAATCAAAACTCTTAACAGATTAATAATAATCCAGAAAATCAAATTAGTTAAAGAAATCTATCCACCAAAGAAAGCCATGGACTTGATGGCTTCCCAACTGAATTCTAGAAGACATAATAGAAGGAACTGATACCAGTGTTATTGAAAGTATTCCATGCAGATCCTGGATATTAGCATCAGATATACAGTTGGCAAATATCTTTTAACATCTTGTGGACTGTTCCCCCACTCTATTGATGGTTTTTTTTTTTTTTTTTTTTTTGCTTTTCAGAAGATTTTCAATATGATGAGGTCTGATTTGTTTATTCTGGAGAAGATGCAGAACAAAGGGAATGCTTACACACTGTTGCTGAGAGTGCAAACTAGTTCAACCTCTATGGAAAATAGTATGGAAATTTTTAAAAGAACTAGAAATTAACTTTCCATATGACCAAGCAATTCCTCTTCTTTATAAAAAAAGATACCTGTACACACACGTTTATTACAGCACTATTCACAATAGCAAAAACATGAAATCAACCATGCTACTTACTGAAATAGGACTTGATAAAATAATGCAGTACCTATACATGATGAAATATTACACAGCCATAAAGAAGACCACAATTATGGACTTCACAGAAACTTGGATGGATTTGGAGTCTATCATACTCAGTGATCTATCACAGAAACAAAGAACTGAGTACCACATGTTCTCACTCATATATGGATCCTGAAAGCCTATCTTAATACTACAGAAAAGGAATTGGCAATAGCGGGAGACTATTATAGGAGGGATGGGGCACAATGAGAGGCCAAAAACTTCACCTATACCTAAACCACTTATTTATTCAATCCTGACTTGTACCACACAACTTTAAAATAAAATAAAATTAAAATTAAAATTAAAGTATTCAAGGCAATCAAGAAAGATGGGATGCTTCCTATCTCATTTTATGAATTCAACATCATACTGATACCCAAAGCTGACAAAGACCCAACAAGAAAAGATGATCACAGGCCAATCTTCTTGATGAATGCAGATGCAAAAATTTTAAACAAGAATCTAGCAAATTGGACCCAAAAACACATCTCAAGGATTATCCACCCTGACTAGGTAGATTTCATTTCTGGGATCCAAGACTGGTTCAACATTTGCAAGACCATAAACTTAATTCAATACCTCAACGGATGTACAACTAAGATCCACATGCTTATATCATTAGATGCAGAAAAAGCATTTGATAAAATCCAGCATCGCTTCATGGTAAAAACCCTTGAGCACCTGTGCATAGAAGGAATATTCCTCAAAACAGTAAGAGTTTAGCATAAATGACTGTAATAAAGCCACAGCCAACATTGTGCTCAATGGACAGAAGTTTTAAGCATTCCCCCTAAGAATGGGAATAAGACAAGTATGCCCACTCTCACCTGTTCAACATGGTGTTATAAGCCCTAGTCAGAGCAATTAAACAAGAGAAGAAAATCAGAGGTATTCAACTAGGAAAAGAGAAAGTTAAGCTATCCTTCTTCATGGATATGATTCTATTTCTTTTTTTTGTTTGTTTTTTGAGTTGGAGTCTCACTCTGTCGCCCAGACTGGAGTGCAGTGGCACGCTCCTGGCCACCACAGCCTCGACCTGCTGGGCTCCTGTGATCCTTCCACCTCAGCCTTCAGAGTAGCTGTAACTATAGGCTTGCACTACCACACCCAGCTAATTTTTTTGATTTATTTTAGAGATGAGGTCTCACCAAGATGTCCAGGCAGGTCTCGAACCCGTGGGCTCAGGCAAGTGGCCTCCCAAAGCACGGGATTACAGGCTGAGTCACCTAGCCCAGCTGATTCTATTTCTTGAAAATGCTAAGGAATCTGTCAAAAGCCTCACACTGATAATTGACTAGGGTAAAGTCTTAGGGTACAAAATCAATGTTACATTTCTATACAGCAAAAGATAGTTACATTTCTATACAGCAGCAACAAGCAGACAGATCACAAAATAAAAAGCCACAATTCCATTCATAATAGCCACAAAATAAAGAAAATATCTTGGAATCTACCTAACCAGATAAGTTAAAGATCTTTACAAGAACTAAAAATGCCACTCAAAGACATTATGAATGACCCAAACAAATTAAAAAACATTCCATGCTCATGAATCAGAAGAATCAATATTGTCAAGATGTCCATTATACCCAAGACAGTCTTCAGATTTAATGCAATGCCCTTCAAATTACCAACATCAATTTTCTCAGACCTGGAAGCAACAATACACAAAGTCATATGGAAATAAAAAAGAGTACAAATAGCCAATGCAATCCTCAGCAAAAGGAACAAAGCAGGAGGTATCACACTTCCAGACTTTAAACTTTACTTCACGGCTACAGTAACCAAAACAGTCTGGTATTGGTACAAAAATAGGCACTTAGACCAATGAAACAGGACAGAGTTTCTGGAAGCAAAAATTAATCTCTCAACCAACTCATCTTTGATAACGCTACCAATCACAACCACTAGGGAAAAGAGATCATATTGAGCAAATGGTGCTGGGAAAACTGACCACATGCAGCAGATTTAATATGAAGCCCTACATATTACCGTATAAAAAAATCAATTCCAAATGGATCAAAGACCTAAACTTTAAACCTCAAACTATAATAATTCTAGAAGAAAACATAGGAAACACTATTTTTCACATCAGAGTGGGCAACTAATTCTGACCAAATCCCCCAAAACAAATGCCATAACAGCTAAGACAGACAAATGAAAACTTTCAAGAGAGGGACTGAGAACCTCCCTGAGATGAAAGTCCTTGCTTTCTTAATGAAGTAAGCAATTTTGCCAAAGAAGACAACATAACAAACTGAAAATCTTTTGCACAGCAAAAAGAGAGTGGAGAGACAACCTACAGAATGGGGGAAAAAATTTGCTAGTTATATATCTGACAAAAACCAAACATCAAGGATCTACAAGAAACTAAAATGAGCTGAACAACCAACCCTATTAAAAAGTGGACAAAGGACATGAATAGACAATTTTCAAAAGAAGATATACAAGCAGTCAATAGATACATGAAAAAATGCTCAGCCTCCCTAATCATCAGAGAAATGCAAATTAAAACCATATTTAAATACAACCTATCTCCAGTAAGGGAGGTCAAAAAGATCCACTCCCCTCTGGTCTGATCTAAAATTTTGGAGGCCTCACTGAGATTCTGACCTAACAGAAACAGAAGGTGTTTTTTGTTTTTGTTTTTGTTTTTTTGACACAGGTGAACTTCATGTCTAATGGATAATAATAATCAAAAAACAACAGATGCTGGCATGGCTGTGGAGAAAAGGGAACACTTCTACACTGTGGAAGTGCAATGCAGTTCAACTTCTATGAAAAACAGTGTGGTGTTTCCTAAAATAACTAAAAGTTGATCTTCCATACAATCTAACAATACTTCTCCTTGGAATATACTCAGAGGAACATAAATTGTTCTACAAAAAAGACACCTGCACATGCATGTTTATAGTCACACTGTTCACGATGTCAAAAACATGGAGCCATACCTACTGCCCATCAAAAATGAACTGGATAAAGAAAATGTGATACATAAGCACAATGGAGTATTACACAGCCATACAGAAGAACAAAATCATGGACTTGATAGCAAATTGGATGAAGTTGGAGAACATAATACTTAGTGATCTATAACAGAAACAAATAAAACTAGATACTGCATGTTCTCACTCGTTGGTGGTCTCTGAACAGTAATCCCATTAGCACAATAATGAGATCAGAAGTCGATTGCCACTGCCAGGGGAGAAATAAAGGGATGAGGGCATGTAACAACACAAAGGGAACCTGGGCTCAAGGGGGAATGAGGGTCAGTTGGAGACCCAAACTTCTCCTGCCTGCAGCCTACTTGTGTAGTTAATCTTTACCTTTACCCTACACTCCTATCATAAAATAAAATTTTAAAAATAAAATATATTTATGTACTAATAGGCCTGACTCAATTGAGAGGGAAAATCTTAAGATAAAGAGAAGATGAGATGGTAAGCAATGTTGATTGAGTTTTGCTCAACATTTTTGAAAAGATAGGAAATGTATAGTCAGAAAGAATTCTTAAGTTATTCAGAAAAGATTAATAGCTCACTTATGCTTACCGTGTATAATATATATGCCAGAAATTCAATGAATTGCTTTTATGTACTTTGGATAAATGGTGGCAAGCTATAGTGAACATATTCTAGGAACCTTTATGTTCCCCATGGGCATGGTGTTCACACCTTCTATGATCACTTCCAGTTTCATTGGGTGTGGATGGAATTTGTGACTTGCTTCTAGCTAAGAGAATATGACAAAGGTGATGAAGTTTTGCAGATGTAATTAAATTTCCCAGTAAGTTCTATTAAAGTTACTAAAAGTGGAAATTATTTTGTGTTAGATTGACTTAATCAGGTGAAAGCTTTTAAAAAAGGACTAGGAAGCTCCCTGAGCTGAAATATTGTCCTTGTTGCCTTAAGTAAGTAGTCTTACCAAGGAAGTTCACACGACAAAGAACTGCAGGTGGCCTCTAGAACTCTGAACAACTTCTAAAACCTGAGGTGGGCCCCAGCTGAAAGCCAGCAGAGAGCCCTGGGGCATACATTTACAAGGAAATGACTTCTGCCAGCATCCTGAATGATCTTGGAAGTTTCTTCCCTTGTTGAGCCCCTGGTTGTGAATGTATGTCTGGCTGACAGCCTGATTGCAGTCTTTTGAGACTCAGTGTCATGTCCAGACAGACTCCTGACCCAGGGGAACTGTGAAATATAATAAATGCAGGTTAAAACTGCCAAGCTTGTGTGTTTGTAATGCAGCAATAGTAAACTAATACACAGCCTTTTCAGCTTTAACAATTTAAGTGGGTCGCTTCAGAATTTTGGAAGTCTGAAGAGCTGAGATATAGTCTGACATGTGGCATTCAAATTTATTTTAACCTCCTTACTTGTCTCTTGTAGATCAGTTTGCTCTTTTGCAAAAGCAAAGCACTTTGATTTAAATTTGCTCTTTAAGCTTATTTATAGCTCCAAAATTCTATAATTATTTAATTATTAAATAAAAAATTATTTTCAATGATTGTTTTCTACAACTTTAGGAGTTGCATTAACACTTGACTCTTACAATATTTTCTGTGTATTTGCACCAACTACAGACATTGTCAACAGACCTATAATGTACAGAAAGTATGCACTAAAATAACAGTAAGTAATTCCTACCTATGAAAGTAAAATCCTGATGATAGGCATATGCTAGAAACATTTTACATAACATCTATTTTGTGCACTTCTAAAATTGTCCAAAAATATCCATACCGTGTGGTAAGGAAAACTACTTCTCAGTCCTAGAAGTTATATTTGATCATGAAGAGGAAAAACTACTTTCTTCCTTTTTTATATTTATGTCAACCTATAGAAGAACTTAAATTTTAAGTGCCAAATTAATAGGAGGGTCTTAGAATAAGACAGCACATACTTCAAAATGTGACTGGCAGATTTTGAAAATGGGTGATAATAAATAATGTATATATGAGGGTAGGAGACTAGTAGGGTGGTGTGGAGGTCTATATTTATTCCTGTCAGAGTTAGTATTTTTATTGATGATCAAGAAAAGTGAATAAAGCAGTCCACTAACCATATTTTCATATGAAATTAGATTGAAGAAGTGTATGAAGGGAAAAGAGAGGCAGTATAAAACAAATAGACTCTGACAAGATCACAGCAAGCTCCTCTGGTTGTTGACAGTGTAAAACTTCAATCTAAGAGTTCTTCACACAAATCAGAGAAGAAATGAATGCCAATGGGTCAATGACAATTTCATTAGAACTAAAATAAGAAAAGGCATATGACAAGGAAATATTAGAATGTATCCAAAAATGATTCAATATGGCACAAAATGTTAGCAAAACAAATCTGTTCAGGAAGAAATACAAATAGACACATCAGTATTTTTTTGTAACTTGAAAATGAACTGTGAAATTTCAGACATTATATTTGCAAAATTAAATGGTCCAATGTATGCATTTGTTTCTATGGGAAAGGAACCAGGAGGTCTGAATGAGTTACAGAATTATTCCTCATGACATGTTATATACAGACTAGAACAAGGAAATCACTTTAATATTATGAATAAAAAAATATTTTAAATACATGTATGGACTATTAGACATAAAATAAGGATCTTCTTGAAATAGGGTCTCTCTTGTGTTTGTTCCTATAATTGAAAGCTGATGTATTTTTTTTCCTTAGTTGTTAATATTTGTTATAGATATTTCCTCTCTTTTCAAAGGTGCTAATAAAATAAAACTGTACAATAGGTTCTGATCTTTTACAACATTCCTTCAGTCATTGTACTTTGTATCTCTCTGAAACTGAACATACAAAAGATGCAGTCAATATAGCCAAAGAGCAGTCATTTTAACACTGCCTAGTTCTGTCATTTTTTTTTTTTTAGCAGTTCACTTTAATTACCCTCTAATCACTAGCCCGACAGAACCAGTTTATTGATAATCGTTTTACAACTCCCTCCCCAGCTTGTTCTGCAAACCAAGTTAACCTGATCAATCCTTTGTGACCTTCTTGAAACAGACAGACCCTATCACATGGCTATAGTCAGGGGGCTAGCCCACCCATCTGCCTGCTGTCCATCATCATGACCTCAGTATCTGGGCTTACCTGCACCTTCATGATGATGTGAAACAGACCACCACCCAATCACCTTAACAACCTGCCCCCATCAAAAGGAAGGTTTAAAAGACATTCAACCTCAAACAGCGCCTGCCATTGCTTCTCTTTAAACTCTGTCTAGGACATGTATTCATTGAGCTATGGCCACTGTGCTTTTACCTAAGCTTTGGTCCCCTTCCTTACTTTGGGGAGGTGAATCTCCTCTCTCTTTCTAATTTACTTTCTAAATAAACTCTATTTTCCAATCCAACTTCTGTGCACTTCTTTGCATCTTACATGCAACACCAGGTCTAACATTTTGGATGCCTCATTGAGATTCTGACCTAACAGAAACAGAAGATGTTTTTTGTTTTTGTTTTTGTTTTTTTGACACAGGTAGACTTCATGCATAATGGATAAATAGTTGAACAGAGTGTGATACACCTCCAGATTTAGAAAGGAATCTGGAGAAGTTCAAGGTACACACTTTCCCAGCTATGCTGGGAAAAGGTAAGTTGCTATGAGGTAAGTTGCTAAATTTTTTTGAACTTTAGTTTTCACTACTGGCAAATGGAAACACTGCCACATATCAGTGTTGAATTGAGACTTGAATAAGGTAATGCTATTTGCAAAAGTATTTAATGCATATCAATAGCATATAAAATGTGACAGCAAATCTATTTTATTCAATCCAGGTAACAATAAACAAAAAATAAATAAATCAGTGACTGGGCTGACAATGACCCTTTCTCTAGCAAACACAATTGCATTTTTAATGAGCTGCTTCTTTCATCTGCCTTTTATTGTCTGTGTGAACACGTTGATTGCTTCCTCATGTTGTCTCCTATTCTCCTTCCATGCATCTAAAATTTGTAGCAAAACTAAAAACTTAAAAATGAAAAACAAATTAAAATAATACAAATTAGGGTGACGACTGTGGGGGCAGGGGGCTAGAGACTGGTCAGGCAGGTTAGTGTGTGGACTGCCTAATTAGTATGGAAAATTCTAAGCTCACATTTTTAATTTTCCCTTCCTCGAATTAGGCAGCTTGGGTCCCACTGGAGTTGAAGGAGGATTTCTGCCCTTGCTGCTGGGCGAATCCTGAACCCGCTGAATCCCTTCTGTAGAGGACAAAATGCTGATTAATGTTCAAAATGGTGATTCCTACTCCATTTCCTGGGCTCCGCAGCTCGGCAGACCAACCTGAGACTGTTAGCTGGGAGTCAGAGAAGGAGACGCTCAAAAAGGCAGACGGTATCCTCGTGTACAAGCCAAGATTAAAAGAACTTCTTTCTCAAACTCCTTGAGTTTGCAGTTCACCATTTCCAGCCTGAAGACTGGATGCTGATCAAAACTAAGAAAGAAACTAAGCTCCAACCAAACTGGGAGGGACCCTATCAAGTACTCCTGACCACAGAAACAGCCATATGGACTGCTGAAAAGGAATGGACACACCATACTAGAGACAGGAAATCAACCGCAGAAACTGGTAAAAACAAAGGAATTGTATCAATGGGAAATTTTCCGAAAGTAAGTCTTTAAAATTTAAATTCAGGTAAATTAACCTCAATAACTAACCTCCCATAAGTCTCTCTGACAGCTTACTCATTACTGTCCATAGTGTTTGCCTTACTCTTTATTGTAATTTGGACTGTGTTAAGTGTTTATGTCAAGGCCCTCTTAATTCTGAATGTCCATGGGATTATTTCCTCCTCTAAAAATATTCCAAACAAAATGTCTGATTCACCATTACCTGTAAGAAAATTTGTTACTGTGACTTTAATTTTAGTGGGTATAATACTTACGGTTTATAAGAAAACTTTAAATGATCACATAATTCTTAATACTAGGGACTGGATTGAAAGCCAAAGATGGGAACAATTTGGAATTAAACCTGATAGAAACAAAAATACCTCCTTAGAGAAGTTATGCAGATTTCAATATTGAATGGCCAGAAATTCAATGAAAGCCCTGTCCTAGTCGGGATAATGTCTAGTGGACCACAAAGCCCCAGGGATGGACAGCTGGCCCCAGCAAAGATACACCTCCCTAAATCCTCTAAAAGTTAAACTATATTTTACCAAAGAAACTCCACCAAATAATTGCCAAAATTTGCAATGTAGCGCTGTCATGTTAACTATAACCAACCCACAACTTCTGAAAATTAGTCCTGAAATAGCACCCCAAGTATATGGTATAGGAATAGATGCTTCAGGAAAAGATCCGGTGGGACGTTTTGCCCTAAGGTTAATTGAAAAAAAAAAACAAAAAAAAAAACTGTAACCACTGCCCTTGATCTAACACCAACTAAGGGCCCCGTTGGACCAAATCCTCTTAATAATGATCTAGGAAAGATAATTATCACTGAAGTCACAGACCTTAAACAGACTATAGAAATTGAAACAGGTTATGGAGAAACAAATGTCTGGGTAGAATGAATAAAACTTACAGTATCAACTCTAAATAAGAGTGACTGTTATACATGTGCTGCAGGGTGACCACAGGCTCAAGTAGTCCTGTTCCCATTAGTTGGGACACAGACCCTATCGGAATGAGTTGTATGTTAGTCCTGTACCAAGACAAGGATGCTAGGGGAAATAAGACTTTCAAAAGTCTATCCTTGCTTTAATCTGCTCTGCAGAAGCTGGACTCAAAGGTAATCCCTTCCTTTTCTATGGGAAAATCGAACCACTCCCCATGTCTCTCTAGACGGGAGAAGCGTTCACTACTCCTGTAGGGCAACTGAAAACTTGTACGCACATCTTAGATTCTCAGAAGTACATGAGGGCTACTACTCTAACTGTAACAACCCCCGGGCAGATGTTTGGTGGCACTGTGAAGGGAAGACACTTAGAGACCTGTTACCACCCAAATGGGTCAGAACCTGTTGTTTTGCTTCAACTGGCCATCCCATTCACCTTGGCATTTCACTCCAACCCAGAAAATCAACACCAAAATAGAAACAAGAGATCATTACAAGGAACATTTGACCCTAATACATACATTGATGCCGTAGGGGTGCCCTGATCGGTCCCCAATAAATTTAAGGCTAGCAACCACATGACTGCAGGATTTAAATCTGAGCTCTTTTGGTGGTGGTCAACTATTAATATAAATGTAGATTGGATTAACTATATTAACTACAATCAGCAAAGATTTATCAACTATACCAGAGTTTCTGTTACAGGAGTAGCTGAACAATTAGATGCCACTAACAGAATGGCTTGGGAAAACCATATGGCTCTAGATATAATGTTAGCAGAAAAAGGAGGAGTCTGTGTCATGTTGGGAGAAAGATGTTGTATTCTTATTCCAAACAACACTGCTCCCGATGGAACTATCACTAAGGCATTGCAAGGACTATCAACTCTGGCTGATGAACTAGCTGAAAATTCTGCTATTAATGACCCTTTTATAGATTGGTTAGAGAGGTGGTTTGGGAAATGGAAAGGAATAATAGCCTCAATCCTAACTTCCCTTGTAATCATAGCAGGAGTATTAACGACTGTGGGTTGTTGCATAATTCCCTGTATCAGAGGTTTAACTCAAAGACTTACAGAAACTGCTATTAATAAATAAATGAGCCGGGCTCGGTGGCTCAGCCTGTAATCCCGCGCCTTTGGGAGGCTGAGGTGAGTGGATTGCCTGAGCCCGCGGGTTCGAGACCCGCCTGGGCAGGCGAGACCTCATCTCTACAATAAATCAAAAAATCAGCTGGGCA